>AYEL01088128.1:0-32439 GCA_000484575.1 Olivierus martensii
TTTTTTATTATAATTTTTAATATAATATATGTGAATATCTCTTAATAATAGGAGTATTATATTTTTATTTCGAAATGTTGCATTTTCTAATAATAACGATGGTCAACACAAATTATAATAATTTCTCCTCCATAAATTATATTTCCAATTTAATTCAAACTACAGTAATGTATTCAATGTAATTCAAACTTTCGAAATACAGTATAAAATCGATAAAAAACCTTCGATCTTATGCTGTCTTTTTGAAATAAAATAGTGATTATTGAAATTAGACTATAATCATTTCACTTTCAAAGTTACTTCACGATTTGAATTCGATTAAATTAAAGCTCTCCAGTTGTTTACATACAATATCATTAGTCTGTCATACGAAAAATGATGGATTGAATTTTTCAAAAACTAAATATAGTATTTTTATCCTTAGTGTTCAGCAGAGTGGCTATCTTTTGAAAATAGGGAAGCTGGACAAAAAGAGAGTGAAAGAGGGAATAAAATTTTTTATTAAATAAAATTACGAATGAACCTAATTAAAAAATGGCAATAGGCAAGTAAGTGCCTTGCTAACCATAGTCAAGAACAAGATAAAATACTAGTGCTGCCCCTATCGGCCTATCCTCTGGTAGTCTCAAAAATATTATTTATAACATACAAACTATGAATTCGATATACAAAAATATAAAATTCATATAAATTAATCAGTTGTCGAATATTTATTTATTTTTTAAAGTAATTTGTGATAATTATATGAAATTGGGGAATGCGGGATTTCTGAGTAGTAGGCTTAAAGAGGAATTTCTGTTTTTAAATCGGGACATTTACTCCGAAACCGGGACGAGTCAATCGCCAAACTGTCTGCACTATCACACCCAAGAAACTCCTTTCCACTTCTGGGTAGAATGTGAACAATATGCTCCCTATCGTACCAGTTTGAGCACAAAATTAGACATCAACGTCTTGACGATCACTAACCTGACGACTCTCTACTGACCTAGCAACACCGGAAATATTTCCAGATACATTCAAGTCCTCGAACACATTGACTGTAATAACCAATTTCAACATCTTGGAGGACAAAGCGGATGTTACACCCTCCATATGAACGGAGAAGAAGAAGAAACCGGGACGGATGGACATCCTAGTGTTCAGTTATTTTGAAAGAGCATATAGGCCTAACTAAAATTACTATATTTCTGAATTTAAAAGAATTTAAATTTTTTTAATTTATGCTGATTGTATGGAATGGTGGTCTATATATAGTTTTATTTTATGAAAGAATTAAGTAAGAGAATTAAATAACAAATTCTAATTGGATCTAAAAATCTATCACAGTAGTTCACATACTGTAAGTACTACATTGTACTACAGCATCGGATACTAAACCTTCAATTTTATTAAATTTATAATAAAATCCTACCGATTAATCAAATAGAAATAATTATTGAATATAATACAATACTTTAAAATCTTTAATTAAATAAATAAAAATTATTGAATGCATAACTCTAAAAATTTATATTCATTTGTTTACTAAAGTATGTTGTGATGAATGCACAGTATTCAATTTATGGAATTAAAAAAGCCAAGTAATCATTAATAAGCTAAACAAGAATACAACTTTACAATTCAATTATGTGGACTTTTTGGATAGAAATAAATCCACATTAAAATAGAACCAGATAATAGTTTCATTTAAATTTTTATAGAAAGTTTTCAATGGTCTAACACCGTTATTTAAAATAAATTTATTATATAAATCACTTTCTTATTTATAAATTTAAAAAAATCATATTTTCTCCAATATAAACTCATACTTGATTTACATCCCTTTGAACCTTAATTTATAAAGTTGTCAATGCTTATGATTTTATTTCATGTTCTCTTCCTAACTCTCCATATCTAAAGTAGAGTAAATTGAACAATCCATTGGGGGTCTGAAGTCATCAAAAGGTTAAGAACCTCTGTTTTAGACTATAGAGGAGGGTGAGACAAGATGGGTCATGGATCATGGGTAAAGTGACCAGATATTTTATGTTGGAATGTAGGACATGTCCAAATAACAATAAGAAAAAATGCTTAAAACGTTCGTGAGGTCACCATTTTCTTAGTTTATTTAGTTGTGCGTCATTAAAATGTCTTGGATCTATCCTTTTATGTGTTTATTAATATAAAAATTACAAAAAAACACATACTTTCGATAAATAAATAAAAATTAAAAACACATTCTTTCATAACAAAAAATAACAGTTTCAATGCAAGAAATATCAAAAATGACTAGAGCCTATATCAGGACTGCCCAACCTTTTTATGACTGCGAGCTACTTTTTTCACAGGAGCGATATGGCGATCTACCGATATCCACAAAATAAAAGTACAAAAATAGCAATTTTATCTATATAAATTCAAAATTTATTAAATAAAATAAATCAATTCTTCATAACAAGATAATATGTGTGCCCCATGACTAAAGTGACCAGACGTCCTGGATTTGAGTTGTTTGTCCTGCAATGAGAACTGTCCCGAAAAATGACCTGGATTGGACATGTAACGTTTCTAACATTTTCGCAAAGGCATAAAATTGCCACTTCCTCTACTTCATATTAGACGACGCTATTGTTATTAACTGGCAACAAATGTTTCTATTTATATGTGGCAAATATTGAAGATAATAAAAATACTATTATGGAGACTGTTACAAAAATAACTAATTTAAAATTCGAATTAAAAGAAAAACGCAGCTGAGCATAGAACCATTGAAAGCAATATTACAAGCAATTTAAATTTTTATGAACATAAATTGTTGAGAATGTAAGTTCGATTTAAAATCTATAATTTTTGCTCCGCGTATTTCGGAGTCTTTCGGATTTTCATTTTCATAATTGGAGAGCTTTGTTCGAAAATGTCTTTCGAAATTTTTTTTTTTAGAATAGCAACAACTGAATTATATATTCGACAAGAGCATTTGCCATTAACCCTTCCTCTATCTATTGTTATTAACTGGCAACAAATGTTTCTATTTATATGTGGCAAATATTGAAGATAATAGAAATACTATTATGGAGAGCTTTGTTCGAAAATGTCTTTCGAAATTTTTTTTTTAGAATAGCAACAACTGAATTATATATTCGACAAGAGCATTTGCCATTAACCATGAAAAAGGAAATCATGTTCCCATTCATCATGGTAATGATAGATTTTAATTTTATTTTCTACGCTCATAATTATGGTTAAAAAAAGAAAAAATTTAAATAATTGAAGAAGTTTATTTTTTAATAAATTTAACCCTTTTAGTACCGACAATGATATATTGTTGTCCAGACCTGAGTAGTAGAATAAAGAAAGGAAAAACATTTGAACCTGTAAACATATTTGTCCAACAAACTTTTGCTTACTCATCGAAATAATCTTCATTTATTGTTTTTGATATATTATATTCTACTGAGTGATCTGATCTGCTATTACTTAATAAATGATAAAAGACACAAAGAACGAAAACACGTAGGGATAATTTCACTTTTTTTCAACAAGAACACAGACCACCTTTACTACGTGTTGTAAAGTGGAAGTTTAACAAGCGAGTTGATCGGAAGATGGTAGGAGGCTTGCAATCGACTAAAAAGCTTGTCGGGTTCGACTGGTTGGGCAGCCCTGGCCTATATAGATATAACCATCACTATAGTGAATAATATTAAATAAATAATTACATTATTTATATGTATTTTTTCGCAGAGTGAAATTTTTAATAAATCTTTATTACTTGATATAATATAAAATTCTTCAGAGGAATTGCAAAAATTGCTTGTAATATTGCTTTCAACGGCAATTCCTCTGAAGAATTTTATATTATATCAAGTAATAAAGATTTATTAAAAATTTCACTCTGCGAAAAAATACATATAAATAATGTAATTATTTATTTAATATTATTCACTATAGTGATGGTTATATCTATATAGGCCAGGGCTGCCCAACCAGTCGAACCCGACAAGCTTTTTAGTCGATTGCAAGCCTCCTACCATCTTCCGATCAACTCGCTTGTTAAACTTCCACTTTACAACACGTAGTAAAGGTAGTCTGTATTCTTGTTGAAAAAAAGTGAAATTATCCCTACGTGTTTTCGTTCTTTGTGTCTTTTATCATTTATTAAGTAATAGCAGATTTACAAAAATAACTAATTTAAAATTCAAATTAAAAGAAAAACGCAGCTGAGCATAGAACCATTGAAAGCAATATTACAAGCAATTTTTGCAATTCCTCTGAAGAATTTTATATTATATCAAGTAATAAAGATTTATTAAAAATTTCACTCTGCGAAAAAATACATATAAATAATGTAATTACGAGGGTCATTTTTTAAATAAGGTCCGTTTGTGAATGAGAGTGAGAATGTCGCGCGATCGCCGCAGTGGGCATGCGCGTCTGCTTCCATCATGCTTTGCGCGCGTTTAGACGCCATTTGCAGCCGTGTCGTCGGTCTGTGTGCTGAGCTATAGAAGTTTATAATGTTTAAGAAAATTGAGTCGCCCGCCGACTGTGAGATACGATCTGTAATACGATTCTTGAGTGCAAAAAACTTGGTAGCAGCAGAAATTCACCGTCAGATTTGTGAAGTTTATGGTGATAATGCAATGGGTGACAGTAAATAAGCGGCCTGGCCTACTGTCTTCCGGTGTGATGTTGCTCCATGACAATGCAAGGCCACATGTTTCTGCACAAACACAAGGTCTAACTCAGGTCTTTTGGATGGGAACAACTGGATCATCCACCTTACAATCCAGACCTTGCACCCTGTGATTTTCACTTGTTTTGGTACTTAAAGGGGTTCCTTGGTGGTCAACGGTTCAACGACGACGAAGAAGTGAAAACTTCAGTCATGGATTGGGCTTCTTCACAGGCGGCAGATTTCTTCGACGTCGGAATTCAAAAACTTGTTGAACGGTATGACAAATGTTTGAACAAAAACGGAAATTATGTAGAAAAGTAGATGAAAGTATGTAGAATATGGAATAATAAATATTTTAATGATATTTGCAGTATTTTTCTTTTGATTAAAAAACGGACCTTATTTAAAAAATAACCCTCGTAAAACACATAACTCTTGGGTATAATTGTACCTTCTTTAAATACCTCTTTGAGCTCGTTAGATTCTGAATAGAAAGGAGCTCATCTATAGCTTTGAGTAAAAAATAAAAAATAGCACCTAAGACCGTGATATCCATTGTATGATCAATCAGCAAATGAAAGATAGCTTGCTACTTGAACAGTCGGATCAGGCACTGAATTAACTTTTAAAAACTGCTGTATGGGCTAAATATTTTAAATTAAAGTTTCTTTTTACTTTAAAATATTTTTACTATAATCTATATATATATATATATTAAATAATCTTGTATTTTACGTTACGAATGACAAAACTATTTTAGTGATAAATCAGTTAATAAATATTTTTTATGGTTTATTAGCTACAGAATTATGTCAAGTAGTTTGTTTTGTTTCTCAATTAGTTATGCATTTTGCTTCGATTGCACACACACAAATCCGTTCTGGTTTTATGTAAACTAAAACAAATCCGGTTCCTGTTTCCAAAAATATAAATGAAAAAATTCTATATAAAAGATATATTTATATATGTCATTAAAGTTATTTCAAATTTCTTAAAATTACACGAACAACAAATTGCCTAATATAAAATTAGTGATCTCGTTAAAATCATTATTTATTTTGTAATAGAGCAAATAATGTATAGGAAGAACGATTAATAATAAAGTACACTAAAAGATTTTTGAATTAATAATATTTTAAAATATAAATAACAAAAAATGTCTACATTATATCAAGTAGTTAGTCTAGTAGTTCTCAACTTTTTTAATATCATTTTTCAATCGTTTTTCCAACTAATATGCCATTTTTAATGGCGGATCCATTATAGGTCCAACAACAGGTAACATACTTATGAATAACATACTTATGATAGGTTCAGCCGGATTGTTCGAACGGGGATTAATGGACCAAAATCGGATCTTTCATATAAAATTTCGGACATATAGAACAGAATTTAATTCTAAATTCTCTTGATGGAAAAGCAATACGTATGAATAACATACTTATGATAGGTTCAACCGGATTGTTCGTACGGGGATTAATGGACCAAAATCGGATCTTAAATATAAAATTTCGGACATATAGAACAGAATTTAATTCTAAATTCTCTTGATGGAAAAGCAAAATGTTTTCAGGTAGCCAATCCAACAGACAATTCTTAATCTTTCTGTGTTCACATTATGCTTTGAAATTCGAAAATGTTTGCTGTACAAATGAAAGAATTAAAAGGTGAACATCAGTTTAAAAGAAAAATCAAGTTGAAAAACTTTTTTTTTTAATCACAGAATATGATATATATACAATATTCATGTACGTATGATATTAATGATATTTATTCTGAAAATAATGATAAATCTATAATACTGTAATAATTAGAAACAGTCATTATAGAGACTTGAGCAAGACGTTTTTAATTAAGTATTTCGCTTAATATTGGGGCGGATAAACGATAAGAACAGTTCTCATTTCAAGTTAGCTTTTTCTATTTTTTGCATTTTTACAATTTAGATAGGAAAAAAAGTAGGGGGAAAATAGACAAAATTAAAAATTTTTAATCTTTGGCATGAAGTAAATAGACGCCTATCCCTTATAAAAAAAAAATTACCATTATAGATTTAATTATTCGATGAAATTATTAGATATTTTGTACTGTTCATTTTTCAGATAAAGATATTTTTTATAAAACAAACATGACACTTTTTTAAAAAATATTTAAAAAAATGCGTGATCAATTAATCATACACCGAGTGTTAATTACTATATTCCATCAAATGGCTAAAAATGATGAATTTTGATTATCATACAAAAAGTTCTGATAAAAATTATTATAATCATTTTAAAAAAGTAAACATTAAAAAAAGTATAGAATGAATTTTTAAAGATAATTCATGAGAGCACGACAGACATACAGTTGCTATGAGTTTTGTCTTTAATTAAACGAAAAATTTTTTTCACAAAAATAAAAAAATGCTTAAAAAAATTATCACACTATAATAAGTATATATATTTTTATGTATAAGAGCTTTATTTATACAGAATATGGTATATTGTTTAGTAATATTAAACTGTAAATAGAAAGTATTTATAAAATTTGAATGTTATGGAATGAGAGGGGCATATCAAGTTTTTATGAAAAAGGGGGCGCAGAGACAGAAAGTTTGGAAACCACTGCTCTAAAGAGTCTAAACAATACAGTATAACAGCTGTTTATATAGCATTTGCATTGTATTAGATATTATAATTAATCTATAGTCTATATATTAAGAATTTTCCTCTAGAAAAATTATCACGTATGATGTCATAGTCTAAATCAGCTATTCTCAACTTGTGGCCCGCGGGCCGCATGTGCCCCTTCAAGCTATTACGTGCGGCCCGGAACGCACAGTCATGAATTTAATGAAAGCGATGAATTCTTCTCCCACATGCAAATAAAATTAAAATTCTTGTATAAAAAAAATTTTTTTTAATCTGGAAAAATTAGAATTTTCCTAATTTGCTACGTCCTTCAAAAATTAAAATTCTTGTATAAAAAAAAATTTTTTTAATCTGGAAAAATTAGAATTTTCCTAATTTGCTACGTCCTTCCTGATGCACTCATAAAATTTTACAGGTCATAGGTCAGTTTGCCTAATTTGCTAAGTCCTTTCTGATGCACTCATAAAATTTTACAGGTCATAGGTCAGTTTGTGAAAACACAGGCCTATGGCATCCACGAACTGAGAAGTTAAAGATTTTTGTAGGCGAATTTTTAGAAGTCAGACTTTTTTTTGCGTGATACCAACCGATTGCCAACTGTTGATATAGCATGTTGCAGCCCGCTTAATGTAGCAACCAAATGTATGCGGTCCGCTTAATGTAGTAAACAAATGTATGCGGCCCGCGGAAAAAAAAGTTGAGAACCACTGGTGTAAATCAATAATAACGAAGACGGAAATATCGCTAGTTCTTTCAATTTAACAAAGTTTATTAGCAATTAATTGAAGGCTCACAAAATAGAATGGCTGGTCAGTTGGTACTCACGAGTAGAATTAATAAATGTTTACCTATTACCTATTGAAAAGAGGATAATTCGTAGAATTCAGAACCGTCATGGAAACTGTTTAAAAGAAAGTTTTAATTTAATTTGTCTAGAAATATAATAAATTTTTCACAATCGTAGAAAGTAAAGAAAGGAATCGAAAATTCGTTAGTCTTCATTTAATTCTTATTATATAGCTCTACCATTAATATTTTTATGCATTTAAGCGGTCATTCATCATCCTATTCTGGGTCAGAATACACTTTTTAAATGTTTACAATATAACGGTACTAAAAATAATTATTTTTAAAAATCTGATAATCGTTTGATTTACTTTTTCTCAAATACGTATTTCATTTAATATTGATTCAAAATAATAATATAATTTTATTGATTTTTTATTACCGGTATATGAATTATAAATATATTCTAAATATAAATATTATCAACTTTTTAATATATGAAGCGATGTTATATGAAGAATCGATTTTAAAAAATATTTATGGAGCATTGAAATAAGTTTTTCGAAAACAGGTTTATCCTTGACGAATCTGAAAATAAAATGCTAGCAATAAACAACAAGAATTGCCTTTGTCATGGGCAGATTTTTAATTTTCATAAGAAGCTATCGCGATTTGCCAATATTGGCAATTTGTAATACGTGAAAATTATTAATCTCTTCCACTACTAATTATTTACATTGTAAATAATCCGAGTTTCCTTGACGATGAATTGATTTTCCATGTTCTAAACTCGAATGCTTTCCATCATAAACAAAAAATAATCCAAACTGGGAAAACGAAACTTCTGTAACCTTTTCGTCACTGACAAGACTATTCGAAAAGTATTCGCTTCTCATTGATTGAAAACGAAGAGAAAATTCTAAGTATTCAGACAATAGAAATGATTTAAAATATACGGAAATATGAACGTAAGTTATATGCAAATACTATGCCATTTTATATAATGGAATTGAGCATCCGCGAATTTTCATATCAACGAGAGATCTTGGAACCAATCCCTGCGGATACCGAGAGCCGACTGCAGTACATTGATCAAATTTGTATATTGAAGAATTTGAATCTATGAAGAGTTCACGATATATCCGTGACGAGCATTCCCGTGTCTGTCATGGATGGGCAGCTTGTGATGGCTACTGGAATGCCCCGTCGCTTAGTAACCATAGTCAGAAAGTGGCATAAAACAAAAAAGGAATCTCATCCTTTATTGATAAAATGGCTATGTGAGAAAATATTTTTTTATTTTCATGTGGTCGTCGTGATTTACATGCGACGAATCCAGATTCAATTCTGGGTCCTATACTTCCATAATTTTTCATGAGAGGTCACGGTCTGATCTGTTCAACTCCTTCAAGTGAGAAAATATTTTTTTATTTTCATGTGGTCGTCCTGATTTACATGCGACGAATCCAGATTCAATTCTGGTCCTATACTTCCATAATTTTTCATGAGAGGTCACGGTCTGATCTGTTCAACTCCTTCAACTAATAGTCGATCTCGTGAGGGGTTTATTCAGCCCGTGCTGAGATTGGCCATCTAAATTAAAGATGATCAACTGTCTCGGTTTTGGCATTTTAAATCCCGCATCAAAGGCAAACCTTCTCTTGGATACCTAAATTTTCGGTTTTTTCAAAATATGTGAAAGAAAATATAATTCCCATATAGTGTCAACCGGAGGATCCGGTAAAAGCGTGTTGTGCTTCTACCCTGGAAAATCTGGATTCAATTGCTGGATCCCATACATCCAAAGATTCATTTTTTAGGAGGGGTCCAGGCCCCGGCTCGTTGAAACCCATTCTTCATCTGACGGCTGAACCTACCAGGAATGGGAGCAGCACGTGGTGGTTACTGAAATGTCCTACCGCTTAATATACATAATATGAAAATCGGCATAAAACTACAGCAGAAAAAAAATGTTCTTACTATGACTTTAAAAATAAAGAATAGCTGTTTTTGCCAAATGGATACAACATAAAAATCCCAAAATCTAAAACCACTTCAACATCTAGTAATTCATAGTTTGATGATAAATTTTGATTTATGCTGCTGAATCATATGAAGGATAAATTTGATGGCAGCCATTTTTAGAGATCATCACGGATTGATCGACATCCAGGATGGGATCAACCGGAAAACTGAAGAATGTCATTCAATTCACCGGGCCTGGATCCCTTTTGAAAAATTGATGATGTTGAATCCGGATTCATCAAAGTGGTAAATGAATGCTTTACTACAATTTAATAAATCATTCATTATTGTATAATGTCCTTTGAAATTAAGAGAATCATTATTACGGACCCGCGACCGTTAACAAGCAGTCTTTGTTTATTTAAAATTGTAAATTCAGTGAGTCGTGGGCTGTTTTGTAGTTCAGATAATGAAAATGATAAAAATTTCAATCTCAGCATGATCCAGACACATCAGAATAAACAGTTAAGCATCTGAGTTATTTTAATAGTAAATAGAAAACATTGTAAATTCTGTGAGTCGTGGGCTGTTTTGTAGTTCGGATAATGAAAATGATAAAAATTTCAATCTCAGCATAATCCAGACACATCAGAATAAACAGTTAAGCATCTGAGTTATTTTAATAGTAAATAGAAAAACATGTACCATTTGAATTAGAAAAGTAAATAATAAAATAAGAGCATACTGTGCAGTATGTACAAAAGAATTTAGTATTGAACATGTCAGAGAGAGGATATGAAAACATATTCTTTATGGAGACTGAATGCCACAAGTTCGGAATGTATCCTGGGTTTGTAACAAGCCTAGTAAGGATTTGTCCCAGTTTTGCCCTAGAAAAGTTAGCCACTCTACCTCTAACTAAAAATTTTACTCATAAGTGCAGATATAGTGCGTTAAAACTTTTGATTACTGCAGCTATCTCCTCTTTTACAGAATATACTGTATTCCAATTATTTGTCTATATAGTTATTGGCTAGTGTGAAAAAATACAATACAATAAGCGTTATCACAAAATGATTTTCCAAATACAAGACACAAATATTCGATGATTATCAATACGTATAAAAAGGTCCTAAAATCTGATAAAGTATGCAAGAGTCTTTAGATTCTGTATATCTATAAAAATTTCATAAAACTCTGAGAAACATCATTTTCTTAGAAAATATTACTGGTGAAACCGAATTTCAAAAAATAAAAAATAAAAAGGAAGTAAAATTATTTGTATCATTACACCTATATTAAGTTCTATGATGTTGAACATACTCATAGAAAGTCGTAGAACGGATATTTATTTTAATTAAGTCAAATTAAAACTAATAATCAAAGAGAAATATTGAATATAGGAAAAAATAAATTCAATGTATTACTAACGACCTCGTTTCAGCTCCTTTGTATACAGCTACCTAAATGATTGCTATCAAAGATGAAGGTCAAGATAGCACCTGTACTTGTATCAATTCAAATGTCTAAAAATCTCTAGATTCTTTTGATAATCAATTTTAACTTTTTTATATATTTTTTCGTTAACACATAACAGGTCTAGCCAAATAATGACATATCGGAAAATCCAATGTTTCCTATAGAAATAATATGGAGCCTTCTGTGGATACTTTATAAATATTCCAAAGTAGAATTTCTTATCCATCACTTAATCTTTTAGCAATGGTCATCTGTTTAAGACTTTGATCTTCACTACGAGAAAAACAAAAAAAAAAAATAATAATAATTCAGATTCATGATTCAAATTTTTAGCATGATCGAGAAATTGTTAACAAGTTTATATTTTACATTTTTGAAGAAATTTTTAATGTCTTGTTACAAATGAATAATAAATTTTGATTCTTAATAATTATATTAGACTATTTATTAAAAAAATTATAATATGCTAAAATTCGACAAAGTGTAAAAAATAATTAAGTATTTAAAAGCATATATTTTTTACTTAATTAATTTTTATAATTGAATTAAATCTCAATTTGGGGTTGAGTTTCAAGAATGTTTGACGAAAGAGAATAATTGATGTCTACTGATGATGACTGCAACATATTTTTGACGCAATTTCGGGTCCTAGTAACAGTGTGTCTTCCAGTATTGCGGAGGTTGAGAAGCATATTTCCAAATCATGTCACTGAATAATTCGAATGATAGTCAATCTTTATTTTAAATTATTGAAAATGTTCAAAACAAACTAATAATATCAATCATTAGTTTAATAATGTTGCTGTAAATTTACATAATAATATTCATATTCATCTATGATAATTAATATAAATCTAATTAATGATTCATTAAATTTCATTAATCATTATTAAACATATAAAAATTAGTAGTATCCTAATCTATAATATTTAAACTGAACATCGTAAACAGAATTTTAATTTTGATAAATTTTATTAAGTATCTTTACACAGTATGCTTTAATTTGAAGACTTGAATTTAGCATTTTGTATGATAAACTCGAATAATAACGAGATGATTATCAATAACCTAATTAATTTATAATTATATTCTCAATATGAAGTTTCAAATTCATTCCAGTTTATTTCAAATTTTTTTTTTTATAAACTATTATCAAGGACATTACCATCTGTGATTTCTAAGAAATAATCTTAATTTTTCTCTTTTATACTTCACAGTATTGTATTCCTATTTTGTTTTTTCATCAATCTGTCAATATGTTTAAAATTATATATGATTATATATCTATATATATATATATTTATCAGAAAATAATCCAATATATTGTTCTCTTGTCAAGAAAATTTATTTAACTGTTCAAATCCAGTTTAAAAATAATCATCTTTACTAGTTTTCCTTGAAGCAAATTTTAATCTTTGGTATGACCTTAGTTGAAGCATAAATAATTCTGACTTGTTAAAAATATAAATAGTAAAACAAAGCATACATAAAGAAAAAAGAAAAAGCCATCACTAATTAATAAATAAAAGCCGAAAATTCATACAAATAAAATTTATATGTAATTTATTATTCTAATGTTTATACTCTGGTCGTATGTCATCAACATTTATTTATTATATCACTAAGTTCTATGCGAAGAAATGTAAGAGTCCTGTCTTTCTTCATGGTCACCTTATAAATATAAAAGAGAAGGAAAACAGTGGACAAAAATAAAACGTATAAACAAGTTAAGCTACCAACAATCTTAAATATTTGTTAACAAGTCAAAAATAATTAGGTTAATCGATGTCACGCCATACTGTATATATATTGTGCGATAATTTTGTTTATAAATAACTTAATCTATACTAATAAATTCATTTAAAAACTACATAGTCCGAAATGTTAAAATAAATTATACATATGTATATTCGGATTTAATATAAATATTTAATTTTTTATATACATTATAAATTGTATATTTAACTTATCCAATATGATCTGTACGATACTGAATGCTGGTTAATTTAATATTCCACTTTAATGGTAAAATATTTAATGGTTAAGAGGTAAATACGGATTGTAATTAATATAAAATCTCGAAATATGAAGAAAATTCTTCTATTACATCAATAATAGGAGTAGAAATTTTGATTGTCATAAATCCGTGTTTCGCAACAGTGGCACGGCCAGAAATATAGCAAGAAGAGTGCAAACTAAAAATAAATTTAAGAATTATAGAATGTTGTTTGAATAAACCTGAAATGAAAAACATGAAAAGAATTATGTATTATATATTTTATTGATCATGATTGGTTTATACCAATCGAATCTACTAATCAGTGATTCTCAACCACTGTGTGCAGCGAAAAATTAAAAATGAACCGTATATATGTAATTGTATGAATCATATATATGTATAGTGAAACGTGGTTGGCTGAATATCCCTTTTTGTATATATGTAATTGTATGAATCATATATATGTACTGAATATCCCTTTTGCAGTCCAAACACCGTACCGATTCTTATAAGTAAGATATCATCAGAAAAATCTAACCCTCGAATTTCTGCGACAGCCAAAATTTTTGTCGTTATTCATAATTTAAAAATTAAGGAATAAAAATTAAATTAAAATTATAGTTTTTCTAAAAAAAAAATCCGAAGGTGGCGCTTTAACTTAATAAGGCCGCTATTTAATGATCCCGTGAATGACTGTTTGTAATCTGAGTGTAATAAATAAGAATAAATTCTGTTAATAAAAATTCGTTGTTAAGTCTAAATTATTATTTAAGATATTTAGGTGTACCGCCAAACTTTAAAATATTAAAAAATGTTCCTCAACAGAAAAAAGGTTGAGAACCACTGTACTATATAAATAATAATTACTGAAGAAATCATAGTACAAATATTAGTAGCAGGAGGTGCCATTGCTCCCTTGCACCCCCTAACTGCACCACTGTAGCAACTAATGATACATATACGCTTAGAACAGTGGTTCGAAATCACGGGACATTTTCGTTTATAAAATATTTGGCGTAACACAAACCAAAAACGTATAGACTTTATATAAAGTTGCTCAACCTTGATTTAATAAATAAACATTAAAACTAGTGATAAAAAGATTATTTGAAGAACTTAATATATTTTTTATTCAAGAATTATAACTTAAAATTAACAAAAATTAAAATATACTATAGTAAGGAAAAACAAACTCTATTATAAAATAAAAATCTTTAATAAAAATATATTAAAAAAAATATAGTACGCGTTTGAATGCAAGAATAAAAAAATGAGTTATTCTATATTTTTCATTTTTATCATGATTTTTTGCACAGTATAATCGCAAACATAACAAGTTTATTGCTTCTAGATAATTATTTTTTCTACACTAATTCATGTCTTTAACTCTGAATAACTCGCAGTTCTTCTTAGTCCACTTTCGCTTTCACAATTTATTGCTCACTATTAACTTTTACTGTCCAAGTCTTGCAGTTCAACTAAACTCAACTCAGGCTTGCAGCTCACCTATTTATGTTTGAATGCTTTTATTGTTTTTATTTGTACAGAATATTGTTAATTTGTTCTTTTTTGTACCGTATTCGATGTTAATTAAAATGTTTATGTTTTCATTTTCAAAAATAAATTGAAAAAGGATAAGCATTAAACTGTCTCCAAAAATTAATAAACCAATCCCCTTTTTTTCCTTTAATCCTTATCTCATTTTACACGGTTATAAAGCCCTTTTTTTCCTTTAATCCTTATCTGATTTTACACGGTTATACAGAACATATTCTCGGCTTTTCATTATCTTCTTTAGATCGATTTACACGGTTTACAGTTAACATATCCTTCTATTTTGTATGAATTCTGTGTCTCGTTTTACACGGGTTAGATCGATTTACACGGTTTACAGTTTAATTGAACATATTCTTCTATTAGAAGATTTACACAGTTTACAGTTTAATTGAACATATCCTTCTATTTTGTATGAATTCTACGTCTCAGTTTACACGGTTTTGGTTTGCACGATTTTTCCAGGAACATATCTACCGTGTAAATCGAGGGCTGAGTGTATGTATTGCCATGAACATATAACTTCAGAAATCAAGCACTAAACAGCAGTGTCCAATAAAAATTATTTTAATCTTAGAAACCTATAGGTTAGTGAAACTATTGTCAAGAATTTAAAAACAAAAAATTTGAAAAATTATATAATTGAAAATTGTGTATTTCAAAGTCTGATTTTTTGGTCCTGAGCACCTCAAATTAATAAGATTTTAGTATATTGTAGTTTTTATTTGGAATGTGTGTGGAAGTGATGTTTAATTGTATGCGCACAAAATGAATATGATCTTTTTCTTGGAAAACTGATTTTTACTACAATAAGATCTTACTTGTATAGTTTAAAATGTTAAAAATTAACATTTTAAATTGTAACTGTAAAAAACTTTTCTGAAATATTAAAAAATTTTCAGAAAAGTTTCTTTGCAAATTATTTGATAAATGTTAATTTGTATTCTTTATGTTAGCAGTAAGATATGTTATGAATTTGAAAAAATATAATGATTTTTTGATAGAAAACTAATTGCCTGATAGAGAATTTTGATTACACCATATAACTTTTCTTGAATACAATTTTTCCAGAATGTTTTGAAATAATTTATAATTTTAATTATTTGTTTATGATATATAAATTGGCTTAATTTTTATTTAGATGTAGTAATTAATGGATTGAATCTTGAAAATGTCATGTAATTTAAAATTGTTAATTCAGAATTGAATTTTATATTTTGAATACTTCAAATTAACAAAGTTTTACTATATCTGTATTAGAAAATAAACTACAACTTCATTTTTAATTTTTAATGTTGATGTATAGAAATGAATAATAAAGTGGCACAGCTAACTATATTATTAATAAATTGGTCACCACAATTTTTATATATAATTTTTTTATGAAAAATATGTGTAGAATATTGAAGAAAATACTTTAAAATAGTTTTTCTATATTTTCAAATAAATAGAAAATGAAACTTTATTGTATTATACTTTTTTAATATCTATAATTCCCTAATATTCTCAATGCAATAATAATGGGGCCCTTCCACGGGTGTGGGTGCAGCCGGTGGTTGGAACTGGCCTTGCCCCCTTAGTAATCTCCCTGATTGGAAAGGGGTGTAAAAAATTATATTAATATAGAAACGCATATTCAAATTCACATAAACCATTAACTGAAATCAGTTTCAACGGCTGTCACAATGCGTAGTCCGTGTGAGTTAGATTATGCGTTTCTATATTAATATAATTATAATTTACGACCGTCCACAAATCCACCACAGTTTTGTGGTCATGGTGTAGTTCTGCTGTAGTACGTGTGAGTTCAGCCTTAAACTGATTTAAGATAAGTTATTCACTTATTAAACGGACATCATTAAAATGATAGTACAGATTAGAAAGAGAAAATTCAGTTTGTTTCTTATGTGATGTGACAACTTGACAGACATAAAGCCATTCACATACATTACTATAATTGTAATGCCGACAAAAGTAGTATGAAATGAAAGAGAGAACCTGTAGGTCAAAGTTCATAAAAAAATCGGAGGTGAAATAGGAACCGTTTTCAAAATATCCATCTTTTTATTCCATCCTGATAGTACAGATTAGAAAGAGAAAATTCAGTTTGTTTCTTATGTGATGTGACAACTTGACAGACATAAAGCCATTTATATACCTTACTATAATTGTAATGCCGACAAAAGTAGTACGAAATGAAAGAGAGAACCTGTAGGTCAAAGTTCATAAAAAAATCAGAGGTGAAATAGGAACCGTTTTCAAAATATCCATCTTTTTATTCCATCCTTAAACACAACGGAGCCGAGAACTGCGCAATTAATTGTGTCGGTAGAATGGATTGTTAACTATTAAAAATAATCATTATTATAGTAATCTATCTCGAATATATCATCAATATGAGTCCTGTTTTTTGTGATCGTTGACTTATAGATTGACTTCTTTCGCTTGGTACTACTTTTAACGGACTTTACAAAATTAAAATTGTGCCATCTTGCGACTCGAATTCATCTTGCAGGCAAGTTATTTTGTGTATTTTTCATGTCTATTACTCTTGTTGTTTTATTACTGTTCTTTAGTCTAACCGATGATCAATTTACGTGTGCTTATTTGTCGAGTTGGCGTATTATTTCCATCGCGAATGTTTTCACTAATAGAACTGCCTAATTTTGACACATGATTATAGATTGTTTCCATGACCAACTAAGACATCTCTTAGAAAAATTTAAGGATGGCGTATTTTGATATTTCGTATACAGAAATGAGCTGTCAACTAAAGCAAATGCAATGGCGAATGGATGAGGAAAAGGCGTTGTAATACAGCTGACTGACTGTTAATTAACTTCACTCACCGCCGCTGAATTTCCCTAAAGTTATTTGAAAGTATCCACTACCTGTACAGATTATAAAAGGATTATTCAGTTTTAGTTTCTTGTGCGAGGAAGATCGTGATATCACAAACATTGTTGATTGAATAAAAAAAAAAAAGATACAGGAATACCTCAATTATCGCAGTTTCGATTATTGCAATTCTCGAATTATCACGGCCGCGAGATGTAGCCCACTACATATGCAACCAGAATTACATTTAGTTTGAGTCGCCACTCTCCAAGTAGTGTTTCGTTTTTATCCGATGGTGAGCAGCACCATTCACCAATAACTATTCACCTCTACTTGAAGTACATGTGGATATTTATTTCTCTTCGCTTTGGCTTTCCAATGGGGGGACCCGGATTCGATTCTCATGTCCCCTTCTTTGGAAATATTTATCATGGAGTTCGAGCCCGACTGTCGATCGATTGGGATCGACGTCTGGGCTGTTGATATCCATAATTTGGCTGATCCCCTAGAGATCGTAGCCTGTGGAAGGGTTTGTTTCACTTGCCACATAATACTCTACCTAAGTATAAATGAGCCCTTGCAGGGGTACATAGCTTGTGGAAGGGCATGTTTCGCTCCCCCACTTAATATTCTTCCAGAGTCGACCGGATTGGCCGCGTGGAAACGCTTCGTCTTTCCACTCTGGAGGACCCGGGTTCGAGTCTCGGGTCCCACCCCTTGAAAATATTTATCATGGGGTCCGGGCCCGGCCCGTCGATCCCCGTTCTTCACAATCCGGCTGACCCCTCCGCAGGGGTGGGCAGCCTGTGGAAGGGCTTGTTTCGCCCCGCCACTTAGTATTCTCCCTGAATGGAAAGTGGCGTCATCTGTTAACGAAAAAAAAAAACATTTAGTTCATTGTCGGCCGGGGACCCTAGTCTCGAGTTTATCGTTTTACAACGCATTCGTGTTAGCAGTATCACGTGACATCAACTCCTATGTTTAGATAGAATTGATAGGGAGTTGGTGTCACGTGATACTGCTAACACGAATACGTTGTAACACGATAAAATCGAGACTAGGACCCCGGATTGACCGCGTGGAAACGCTTCGGCTTTCCATTCTGGAGGACCCGGGTTCGAATCTCTGTTATATATTTTTCCAGATAAGTGTTTAAATAAAGTATTAAATGTACTTCGTGATAAAACATTATCTAATTTATCTCTCAAAAATTTAAAAAATACACAATATTCAATACATTAGTACACTTATGACAACAGTACAACATACTGTACTTATAATTTGTATTGCAATTATTTATGGCAAACATCTCAAACATTAAGGTAAATCTAACGGAACGTATGCATTGATACTTTAAGTTTTTCATAAATGAAGTATTTTATTTCATATAACAGATTATTTTAAAATCTATTGAAGGTTATCGTATTCAAAATAATCTCATTCCCTATCTACATTTTTTTTCAGTGAGATTTTAAATTCAATAAACATTCCAAACTGATTTTGGTGAATTTCCATTACCTTGTTTAGATCAACAACTATCACGCAATCTTGAAAGTCTATAATGCCTTTCAAAATTTTTTTATTGTTATTGCGAAAAAGGTGACAGAATGATAAATCTAAAGAATGATCTGGAAAAGATAATTGTTGAATTTTTTACTGAAACCTCTAAAAGTATTTAAAGCTTATACTTTACATTTAATTAAAGTTTTGTGGAGATTGCCGTAGAGAAGACATCATCGTTAACTTGTCTACAAATTTTTTGAGGAAAATTTTTAGATGATAATACAATGGATTCTCACTTAACGTGGTTTCGCTGTTACGTCGCAAGCAAAAGCTAAATTAATTAATTAAAACATTGAAGTTTTTAAGAGAATGGTACAAAATAAGTAATGGAATAAGAATAGAAAATCGTATTTTCTAAAATTTTCTACATAAGAGACAGAAAACGTGTTAAAAATCTAGTTTTAAAAAACCGAGCAATCATATTCTATATGAGCGCTAATTCAAGTCCATAATATTGTTTAAGAACACGATATTAAACTATTTTGCAATGCATCAATTTGTGGATTCACCGCATGGAAACCCTTCGATATTTATAAAAATGATATTGCCTAATTGCTTCCGGCGCTATCCAAACATCTCGTCATTGTCGGCTGGATTGGCCGCATGGAAACGCTTCGGCTTTCTACTCTGGAGGACCCGGGTTCGAGTCCCACCCCTTGAAAATATTAATCATGGGGTCCAGTTCCGGCCCGTCGATTCCGGTCCTCCACAATCGGCTGACCCTTCCGCAGGGGGCCTGTGGAAGAGCTTGTTACGCCCCGCCACATATTATTCTTCCAGACTGGAATGTGGCATCATCTGTTGACAAAAAAACATCCCGCCATCTTGACTCAAAGTTACCAACAATTTAAATCGCAAAATGCATCGATTTTACTGGTAGATGTTACCTCTACGTATTTTACCGTTGCGGAAAAGTTGAATCTATCTAGACTCTGGACGGTACGGTTTTTACGCCGTAGTATGATGTCAAAACTGCGCTGCAGTTCTGCGTTAGTGGGAACCAATCTTAAAAGCAGGTTTACACCAAGCGCAAGCGTTAACTTGTGCTTTCGTCATAACTCCGCCCCTTTTCCGTTGTGTGGCTGTTCATATTTAGTGTTAATGCGCCGCAAAGTGAACGCCGAGACCCGAATCGTGTGCGCCGTGAGACATCAACTGTGTTTTAGACTAACTCCTGCGTTGGACATGCGCATTTTTTATTTAGAATTACAAATGGCGGAAGAAAGAATAGACGAAGTTCGACAGAGTACAGATGCATCATGGGAAGAACGCGGAACGTTTTAAGAGAGCAGACGCTTTTCTTAGGCGTTTCGTGACGCCATGTTTTACGGCGCACATTTCTACGCTGTACAAAACATTTGCGGTGTTAACGCTTGTGCTTAGTGTAAACCTGCCTTGACACTCAATACGTGTGCTCTGATCGCGCTTTTTGCATTTTTTTTTTTTTTTTTAATATTTACTATTCTTATAAAATTATCTTTTTTTTTTTTTTGTTTAATATTTACTATTCTTATAAAATTATCAAAAAAATAATTCAATAATGATCACCTTGAGAAAAATCAAAATCAGAATATTTGCATATTGCTACACAAGAATAATCCTGATAGTCGACGATATCAAATATGATCATCGCCATTATCATCTTACACAACCGGCTATTGAAATAAATAAAACTGGCATGACATACATAAAACGATGAAACAGATTGTCAAAATGAAAAATTAGTGATTAATATGTAAGATAATGCTTTCACAAAGTAGTGCAAGATATCTGTCTTCATAAAAAAAAAACAGATGTGGCCCGATTATAGATCCAAAAATCCTAATGTGATTCATTAATTAACGAAAAGTTGTTTAACCATTTGGTAAAATTTGTATATTTATACTAATTTACATACTATAAATGCTTACTATTCGGCAACTTGAACTATTCTTCAAACTGCACAGACTTGAGTTTGAAAATCTATGATTATATTAAACTGCTTAAATGATCGGTTTTTGCCATTAGTATGATCTAAATTATCTATTTAAATTTGAAAGGTATGAATAATGAATAGAAGGGACCTGCCTATTCATATTCCTGAGATATCTGATCTATTTTTAATAGTGCAGTATAATACTAAAGTACTAGATAGAGAAAGTAGCGATACTCTTTCCAGTGCATTTATCGACAACGTAGTGCTCCCAGATATCTATTACAGTATAATACTAAAGTACTAGATAAAGTAGCGATACTCTTTCCAGTGCATTTATCGACAACGTAGTGCTCCCAGATATCTATTCGCTATCATGTGACCTTCTTTCCGCCATTTTTGTGCAAAGAAACCCGTGTATTTGTACATCAGTCCATCCTACATAGTCAACAGAGTGTAAATATTGTAATTTTTCCGATATGACGGGCTGTTATGCAGTGGAATGTAAAGATAAATCGAAAGAGCGATTGTGTGACATTTCATCGGGCAAAAGGAACGAAGGAAGAAGGAAAATTTGGCTTCATCGAAAAGGGAAAAAATTTTGTTCAGACGAGATCGCAAGGCTCTGCATGGTTAACCATCTCTTTATGTAACATCATAAAATAACCAAGTTACCGATTAATAATTTCGAAAATTAATATACTAAATCAAAAAAACTGAAAATATAATTGAATATGGATAAGCAGGTACAATCCCTAATCAAAGTAATTCAAAATGATATTGTTAATGAATATTCCTGTGGTAGGTTTTAAATGATATTTCTTATAGATTTTAAATGTAATTTAGGCGTGTGCAAGTGCTCTCGATTAAACAAATTATTGAATATGTATATCATTAATAAAAATTCTTTATAAAGTATTTCCATTTTAGCCAAAAATACTTGGTTTATTGATTTGAAGCATATGAATCTGTAAAAACTATTTCTGTTTTCTAATATTATACAGGAAAATCTGTGCTGGTGGCCACCTAGCTCAGGTGGCTAACCTGCAAGCCGTGGCCACCTTATTATCCGCTCAAGCATATTGCGGGATTTCTAAATTATGTAAAATGGCTATCTGTGTTCCGTGGTCATGGCCACTGATATTTAATTTCAGTATTAATTATGAAATTCCATATATTCTGTATATTAATCGATGATCGCAAAACCTTGGGTAACATTTAATGAACTTTTCATGTATATTTTATGTTATCTTTTATTTATGTATGCATATTTTACATATAAGCTAGGGACTGAACAGCTCAGCTAGAAAGAAATGCTCTTGTCCAAAGCGGTCTCTATGGAAAAGAATTTTTAAAGACTCCCTACACTCAACAAAAGGAGGGTGAAAATGGGGCTAGTGCCATATAAATATATCTTACAAACCGCAGGTTCTGCAGATGAGGAATCAAATATGAATTCTCATACACTCGAACGCATCCACACCAGATTCAGTCTTCCACATCCTTTGAGATGGGAATAACTAATATTTCCACTGTATGTCTATAATCACATTGCGCACTGATTTTCTTATTTCTTTCTACATGTCAGCTCTTTCTTTATCAACTGATAAGATGATGGATAAATATGTAATTATCGTCTGAAAGATAAGACCTAACTTAATTTACCGGAAAGCCAACATCTCAGGCGGACATATCGCGCCAGCTATAGAATAAGTTAAAAAGTTTTTTGTTATTTGATTTTTTGAAATTTTTTATAGGGTTATTAAAATATATATTTGTTAGTCAAAAACTCTAATTTCACCTCATAGAAACTCAAATCAAAAGGAATTATAAAATTTCATTGCATAGTCTTCGAGCTATTTCACTATAAAGTTGTACGTGACACTAATGGGGATAAACAAATTATTATATAGATTGTACTCCACATACTCTTCGAGCTATTTCACTATAAAGTTGTACGTGACACTAATGAGGATAAACAAATTATTATATAGGATTGTACTCCACATTTAAAGAACAAAATATGGCTCAAAATTTAGCATCTTGCTAGTATTTTCATATGCTCACAAATCAGTTTATGATTGAATTTGCAATTCATCTGTTAATTTTAATCCCACACTGCCAAAACAATGCATCATTCTTGCCACTACCAATTAAAACACTCTTTTTGATCTGATTTTATAAATTTTCCGATTTCAATTTATAGGAAAAATCTTATCAGTTTTTGACTATAACTTCTAAATCAAAGATTGGAAAAAATCTATGTATATGTGGCATATGACATAAGGGTGAGTGTGGAATTTGTGCGAAGACCAGAGAAGTACCGACAGGTGATTGACCTTGACCTTGCAGCTGTGAACGGCGCGTGATGGTAAGGATAGGTAACAAAATTGGCCAGTACCAATAAAGACTACATTATCAATTTAACTGCTTCCTTCTTTATTTTGAGAGAGAGACTGTACATAATAACCTTTACAGTCATCGCACACAACAGAGAGAGTATACAACCTGTATTTCTTTTAATCCTACATTAAATTCCTCTAACAGTTTAGGAATTTATGGAGGTGCTGGCAGTATTGTTCACTTGATATAGTCTCTAGTCCAGATTTTTCAGTCATTAGTCCAAATCTTTTATTGTAGCTTAACACAGATGTAAAAGTGCACCTTGCAAAGATCTAACAATTCTTGCGATGGACGAACAGCGGTCCGATGATTGTCTACTGATCGTCGATAATCCTTTTTTTTTCTTGGACGAATGATGACTGTTACACGATCAATCGTGGCTGCGACTTTTTAAGAATTATATCAAGGAACGAGATGGGAAGGATCAAGATGTGACGGACCAAATATTCGGTGTCCTGTCTCATGAACAAACTGGAAAACAAATATGCTGGTCCCGGGCAACGTTAGCTCTTAAATCTTGTGACCTTTTCGTTCACCTTTTTCCTAGGGAGAGGTCGAAGGTATTTATTTCTCGGAACATTTGCCGAGCCAGGTGTCAGATTCGCGACTATTTGGCAGACACCTGATGTAAACTTTCTCAACGATTTATTGTTATTGTGGACAAAGTTTGCAAGCTGATCGTAATACCATACGACATGTCATCATATATCTTCGTTATCGTTTTTCCCGCATCTCTCTGCTTGGGGGAGGGGGCAAATTCCTGGCCCTCACATATAAAGTTTTTTAAATATTGTAAAGTTTTATTAATAAATTAATTACTAATATGTATATTGATCATTGGCAAATCACTATGTTCAAGTTATTAAAATTGTTATCTTGCATTTAATCTGGAATTTCATAGATTTCTTATACTCACTCGTTTTATCATCAGAGTGTATTGCAATCTTTGCTGATAATTGATGCATTGCTGCTACTTTTCACTCAGTCCTCTTAATATCAATTTTCAAATGGATCCAATGACAATTCATATGTTCTGATAAAAAAAATCAATATGAGATTTTTCCACAATTCTCTTACTCTATGTTAGAGCAAAACAATATTGTATAATTATTGTGTTAGAGAATTGTGACAATATGTCATATAAGTGCAGAAGAGAACAGAGTGAAACTACAATATGATTTCACTCTGTTAAAGTAAAACTATATTATAGAAATTCAGTTGTTTATTGAAGTTACCAGTATTATTATTTTAATTTTATTGTGATAATTATAAAATTTATATAAATTCAAATTGTGCAAAATTTCAGTTGTGCAAATTCTTTTGAAATGTAAGTACAAGTACCATTGCATATTAACTAATTGAAATTCAGTCATGGTTAAAAATACAGTCTTGAATTAAATTAATTTGACATTTTTAATTTGAAGTATTTTTAATATTTGAAAAATGTTGGGTTGAATTTTGCTTAAGTTTTGAGAAAATTTTGTTTAATAGAAATCTGAAATCTTAATTTATTTTTTTATATTTAAAAATTTTAATTTTAGTGTGGAAAAATCAACATGGAAATTTTAACATTAGCCAGGTTTATATTAGAAACATCTTTATTAGAATATGAGATGATAGAAATACCAGATTCTTTAATAGCTGCAGCAGCATTATTATTAGCTCTTAAAATGAAAAATTTGGAAGGCTGGGTAAGTAAGAAAAATAAATATAAAAATATAAATTTTATCTTTCTTGACCTGGGAGATGTTATAAATTTTATAAAAAGAATTTAGTTAAATCAGTTTTCAGTTATTTTATTGAAATTAATTTTTTATTTCTATAGACACCTACTTTAGAATTTTATTCAGGTTACAAGGAAACAGAATTAATTGATCTTATGTATCGTCTAAATTCTTTGATTTCAGCAGCACCACCAAAAAATCTGCAAACTATAAGAACGAAATATGCTCACAAGTAAGTAACAGATTTTACTTTCACTGATATACAGGCGTCTCTAAAATATGTAACTCTGTACTCAGAGATTCCCTGACTTATAAGAAATAATCAACTGATCAAAGCAAATAAAGCAGAGATACAAGCATAGATATAATACAAAGATATGAACATTTTAATCCAAATTTCATCATTTATCATATGTATGTGTTTTATGTACATACTAGATTAGTTTTAGTTAACAAATCAGGTTCAGACCTAGACTTTTCCTGAAAAACTGAAGTGTCCAGGTCTTGGAAATCCAAGAATCTTCAGGATTGTAAGCAACTGCTTTACCATGTGGCTATCCTGCTGACTTTTGTGCTTATTCTTTAATATAATTTTTTTTGTTGTTTTCGTGACACACCCTTACTATACTGTATAGAGTAAGCTTTGACATACAAGTTTCAACAAGGGCTGGGATGTTGGCAGGAAAATGTGCTGACAATGACTCCTCTGACAGTAAACACACACTCATACTCTCTGCTTATTTTTAGAACACATTTTTATTCAATATTTATTACTGAAAAAATTATTTACTCTGAAAAAGAAAAATAATTATTTAATACATTTTTTTAAATTTAAAACCAATAAATTATGAGCAATGAGAAAGTTATTGCTAACACCAATTCCCCAGTCCTGGTTTTAACTTGCATAATATTTTGCTAAATGATCCACTAACATAATTTGGGGATTTTCTATACTTGTTTAAAAATTTTTCTCTCAATGAATTTTAAATACTTTCTTTATATAATCTGCATTCTATTAACAAATAAAATAAATTCCTTAACTTCATTTATTAATCAAAATATTCATAACTTAAAATATATTCTTATAAATAAAATATATTTTATTCCAGAAGTGCTATTACTTCCCCCTCCAATTCCAAGAGATTATAAATGAAAAAAAAACCGTTCAGGAATTCAGTATCTTGAGAAGAAATGCAGTTGGAGAAAAAGCGACTGCGGTTAGAGCAAAAAAACTTCAGTTTGAGAAGGAAAAATTTGATGTAGAGAAACATCAAACGCGAAAGGATGGAGGCAATTAAACAACTGCAGTAAGATAAGAGAGTTTCAGAGATAGAGAGATCAACAACAGCTTGATCTTATGAACTCTATATTCATCATGTTAAAAAAGAACGGCAATAAATAAAAATCTATTAAAATGACTTGTTTTAATCGTTTTATTTACAATGTTTTTCACAATATAAATCAATAATAAAATAAAATTTTAAAATTTATGACAAATATTCTTCCAGATGTTGGGGATCAACATCAAAAAAAGATGAGGTTTGGTTGCCATAAAGGCAAGTGTGGCAGTTAAGTATTAATCAGTTAGTAATATATATAAAATCGCTGGAAGGAGGAGACTAATCATGATTTGACGAAGTTTTTGAGGTTTTGATGGTTCCTCATTCTCCCTATATTCTTTGCTCACGATTAGTTATCAGATGACTAAAGTTTAGCAGCTGTGACTCAGACTATTGTATTGACGCTGTTAGAATTATATTAGGATTATTTTAATAATCGTAGTAAGTGGAAAAACTTGGGTCATAAATTCTGAACTATAATCAAAATTGCTTAAGTCTATCTCTCTTTCTTACCATCAATTTTTAACAGATTTTTTGTTGGAGAAAGAAATTTGTTGTGGAATATCAATTACAGTAATGGCCACAGACGTTCGACATGTGCTTTAGAAAATCTGAAGAGCCTCATAAATTCTTCATCTTCAAACCTGTCTCTGGTGAAGCAACTGTATTTCGCAAATCTCTTCTCCTTTCCACTTTATCAAATTATTGAGCTAACAAGACAATCTAAATTTCATCGGATATGCATCGACTCATATCATAACATCGAAAGTTTCAGCTTTTTTTTTAATTCTGATATGACGATATTAGAACATCTGGTGTCGGAAGTTCGAACTAACCTAGAGTTGCGGAAGCGGTTAGCGATAACTTTCAGAAACGATACGAATTTTTCGTTCTTTTTATCGATCGTGCGGAAATTCTCTATTAATTAGTGATTTCTTTCCTTGGATTTAATTAATAATGTGAAATTGTGTCATAAGCTTTGTATTTTAAACTTTGATGTTTAATAAAGAAATTTGTGGTTAACTGTGTCTGATGGCCAACCTGTGCTTGGTAGTCACAATCTCAATTTAACATAGTAGCAAAAGTAGCATTTGCTACGGGTCTCGCGCCAATAAATACATACATAATTTTTTTGTCATTTAATACGAGTGTTAAACCAATGATCTTGTGATTTATGCCATATATTAGGTTGATGCATAATTCCGTAGCGTTTTAAATATAGGTTTAAGTTTGTTTGTTTAGTGTTTTATTTATGAAATTCAGTTAAAAATTTGACCAAATCAAGCAAGCAACTATTCAACTATGTGATCTTCGTCATTGTCAATAACTTCCTGCCAACATTGGGGTAGTTTTTGGATCCCCCGTCTGATTGATGCAAAATTCCGTAGCGTTTTAAATATAGGTTTGTTTGTTTAGTGTTTTATTTATGAAATTCAGTTAAAAATTTGACCAAATCAAGCAAGCAACTATTTAACTATGTGATCTCCGTCATTGTCAATAACTTCCTGCCAACATTGGGGTAGTTTTTGGATCCCCCGTCTGTAGAAATCTGTTGGTTTTGAGTTTAGGAAGTCATCAATCCAAGTTCCGTACACTTCACAGATGTTCCTAGCCGCATTTACTGCACTTGAACCTCGGTTAAACTCGTACAACAGTCCTCACAAACAGAATATGTCGGAAATGTTCGTTTTTCCCGATCTGACACTCCATCTTCAACAGCGAAGAAATAACAATCGTTTGTAACAACTGGCACTCCATCTTCAACAGCGAAGAAATAACAATCATTTGTAACAATCTCATTTACAAGACAACAATCCAAAGTAAACAGTGACAATTAAAAACACGGTAAACAAATGAACAGGCATTGCAGTGTTGCAAGCCAAATCACAACGTTACGGAATTATGCATCAATCTAATATATAGCGCCTTTTCATTTGGTATCACGAAATTGTGAGAGAAAGAGCATAAGAAGGTGCTTAGTATGACTCTGCGTGAAATGGATACATTCTATATCATCAACAAATTTCCTCATGCTAAATGTAGAAAAATTAATATTTAATGTTGACTGTGTTGTTATTTTTGATAATGATAATTACTATGCAAATTAAAAATATATGTGATCAAATATATTTGCATTTTTTTTTTTAATATAAGACCCCTTTCTTAACATATGCTATAGGCCCCGCACTAGCTTAATCTGGCACTGAGGTTTTCCCGTATTCATTATTTTTATTATGAAATAAAAGATTTTTGTATATAATTTTAGATAATGATAATTACTATGCAAATTAAAAATATATGTGATCAAATATATTTGCGTTTTTTTTTTAATATAAGACCCCTTTCTTAACATATGCTATAGGCCCGGCACTAGCTTAATCTAGCACTGAGGTTTTCCCGTATTCATTATTTTTATTATGAAATAAAAGATTTTTGTATATATGTTACAGGACAAACTCCAATTCAGGAAATACTAGAATTTCCTAGTCAAAACGAGAACGTGCTAACGCTTGTCGGACGTTCTAGTATTTCCTAGGCCGAACTCAAAATGCCGAACATTTCTTATTCAAAGTCCAGAATTTCTAGTTTTTCCTAGACACGAAGTGGCAAACAGTTAAAACAAAAGTCTTCATTTCTCATGCATTCCCGCTCAGAGTTCGATATTTGCCAGCTCTCAAAGAATTCTTTCTTTAGAGAATATCTTCATGGATAAACAAATTTCATTGAGGAAGGCTGCAATCTGCGCCAGCGGAAGTAGGGCTAAACCGTCTTTCAATGCACTAAACACTGTTTAACTAAATTATGTTTGTGAAAAAAGAATAATATTTTGTGTAATTCGAAATGCCACAAAAGCTTATCTTGAAAAAAAATAAATAAGATGTACCTGTACCTAGTTGAGTTTTTAAAGTTTAAAAATTTTTTATTTCGTATTTTATGTTGAACTTCGATTAATAAAAATATTAAAAGGTACCTAGTTGAGTTTTTCAAGTTTAAAAATTTTTTATTTCGTATTTTATGTTGAACTTCGATTAATAAAAATATTAAAATATTTGTCCCAAAAATAAAAAAAATTGGCATCAATTTCAGTTCTTTAAAGTCAACCATATAGTAATGAATGAGAATTAGTTCTGTTTTCAATTTGTCTTATTTCATTTCAGTAATAAAAATATGCATTATGTTCATTATAATAATTTGTTTAATCAGTTCGTGTTTTTAATAATCAACAATTTTTATATTTAAATAATTTTTGTTTTACCGTAAACACAAAAAAAAATAAGTACCTCTTATTTATTTTTGCAAGTTAGGTTTTCATGGCATTTAGAATTACACAAAATGTAATTCTTTTGGCACAAACATAATTTAGATACTCGTGCATTGAAAGCTGGGTTAGCCTTGTGTACTTCCATTGGAGCAGATTGCTGCTTTGCTCAATGAGATTTGTTTGGCCTTATGGATATTCAATAAAAAAATCAATTTCTGCTGGCAAATATCGAGCTTTGAGCGGGAATACATGAGAAATGAAGACTTTTGTTTTAACTGTTTGCCAGTGTTTTGAGTAAGAAAAATTAGAAATTCCGGCTTTGAATAAAAAATGTTCGCCATATCGAGTTCGGCCTAGGAAATACTAGAACGTCCGACAAGCGTTAGGACGTTCTCGTTTTGATTAGGAAATTCTAGTATTCCCGACAAGCATTAGGACGTTCTTGTTTTGACTAGGAAATTCTAGTATTTCCTGAATTTAGGTTTGTCCTGTAACATATATATCAAATAAAAAAATAAATTTCATTTACAAAGTGAGTTACCTGTAACATATATAATATGCTACCGAAAACGCCGGAGTTGTTAAGCATTTCCATTAAACTTAAATTGTACTTATGGCAGTAAATCTGTAGGCATGAGAGTTGCCATCAAGAATTTGTAAATAAATTTTTAAAATTAAAACTACTTTTTGCTTATGTCATATAATATTTTAAACTTTTTTTTTACCTTGATCTGGAATTATAATTAAAACTTGGAATTCTGTCGTAAAATTGTCTGGGATGTGTCAATTTTTTCTTATGTTAGTATAAACGTATCAAACTGTTCACTAAAATAATGTAAATAAAGAAATTAACATAGAGCATTAATAAATATGCAGAATATGTTAATGCTCTGTTAGAACATTATGTTTTATATATTATCTATATTAATGTTTTAATATGTTACAACATTGTTATGCTATGTTATGAACACGCAGATCATTAAAAAATAAAATAAATAAAAATAAAGAAATTAATAATAAAAAAAATAAAAAAATGCACGTAAATTATTTAAATGTGTCAATGTGTTGTTTTACTTACTAGCAGATGATAAAGCTGCTCTTTGCACAAAACATGGCTGCCGCGGAGGAGTGTCACTACCAAAGAGGTTGGTCACTACTTATTTTTATGTTATCCCCTTCCTAGGGGGTATGTACTTGTCTCCCGAATACGAAGCGAGCGAAAAGTAAAGTGAAAACGAGACGGGCGGTCCAAGATCTGTATAAGGCCTCATTGTAGGGTCCCAGTGGCGGAAGTGGGCACCGCCGAAGCAGTTCCGAGTCCGTATCCACAAGCGAGCCCCCCAATGACGAACCCATCAACACGAAATGACCCCTTTAGTCATCTTTTACGATAAGAAAGATACTCGGAGTCAAACGGTGGGTATATTCTTGGTCATTACTTTCCTTATCTAGTACTTTATACGATACTATACAGCAGGGATCTAGGGTGAGGCAGTCGCCTAGAGCGAAAATTATGAGGGGGCGCGAAAATGCAGTTACAATTTTCTACACAAGTTTAATTATATTTACCTTGATAATATTTCGTGCTATAGAGTCGATCTACAAAGACATAATAGTGTATTTTATAACGAATAATACTTATCAAGAGAGAGAGAGAAATCAGTGCGAAGTAAATTATTATTATTTACATGATTGAATGACAATCATGCTATAGAGTCGATCTACAAAGACATAATAGTGTATTTTTATAACGAATAATACTTATCAAGAGAGAGAGAGAGAAATCAGTGCGAAGTAAATTATTATTATTTACATGATTGAATGACAGTCTGTCTAAACAAAATAAATGTTTATGTCTCCCTCACATTTTCCCGCATTGGCATATCGCAATCAGGATATCATAATCGCAAATATGCTTTATTTATAATTATTGTTTTTAACATAGATATCATAGATATTTCATTAAAGGCTGTAAGGCGGAGTGGGGTAAGGGTGTACTTGGGGGAAATGCATTATCGGGATTCTTTTATTATTTCATTAAAGGCTGTAAGGCGGAGTGGGGTAAGGGTATACTTGGGGGAAATGCATTATCGGGATTTTTTTATTATAAGATAATCGAAATTTTGCTATTTGATATTATAGTATTCTACTACAAGTTAATATCGATCTATCGACGTAGATAACTCACGATAAATGATGGGAATCCAGTATTTACATCGACTCTTACAAACGCGTCGCGTCTGAACAGCAAACAAAACTTTGGCAGCATTTTAAAAGTGCAATAATTCTTAAGATAACTTCATATTAGGAGATATTTTTTA
>AYEL01088129.1:0-58383 GCA_000484575.1 Olivierus martensii
AAGCATCAAAACTTTTTTAACTTGCACGTACACTCTTACCCCGTTTCGGGTTAAGTGCGAATAGCTGACATTTTGTACAATTTTGTCGCAAATTTAAATTTTTCAAAAATGATTTAAACGGTAATAGGTACGCAATCCGATTGTTAATAACCCTTCCAAATATTTATACAATCGGTTAAAATCCTCTCTTTTCTCAAATTTCAAGAGTTCAATCTTTTTTTCTTTAACAAAGAATAACTCTAAAACGAAACAACCTATCTTAAGTTTCTTTAACAAAGGATAACTCTAAAACGAAACAACCTATCTTAATGCCAGTAAAATTTATAGAAGAGTTGTTCCTAATTCTGCTCGTGCCAACTTGAGTGCGTAAATAAACTTCAAAAGTTTTTTTAACTTGCACGTACACTCTTACTCCGTTTCGGGTTAAGTGCGTGATAGCTACATTTTGTAAGATTTTGTCGCAAATATAAAATTTTCAAAAATGATTTAAACGGTATTAGCTGTGGAATGCCATTGTTAACAGCCTTGCCAAATATCTATACAATAGGTTGAAATACCTCCATTTAAAGTCCAACTTTGTAAAAACCGCTAACACTTACCCCAGTCCAGTCTAAGTTTACTGTCTCCCAACATAATCCAAGTTTTTTGTATGTTTCTTAGTGATGATCTGATGTCATTACATTCTTGATTCTAAAGTATTAGATATATTGATATTTATGTATTAATGTGCGTGAGTAGAGAGAGGGCGCCATTTTTGATTGCCTCGGGTGACAAAATATCTAGATCCGACACTGCTATACAGTATTTAATTATATTAATTAATAGATAATATTCAGGAAAAATATTCATTTATGTAATACTAGCAGACCCGTGCCCGGTGTTGCTCGGGCAGTTCATGGCGTTGTACTTAAGTTTCTCTTTCTCTTAAATTATAATCTTTTAGATGACCTTCAGGATTCGTATTCTGAAAATCTTTCCGGTATAGATATGTTTTCTATTTGAAACGTGTCTTTTCGAATGTTCACTTTCTTTTAGATGACCTTCAGGATTTTCTTCAATGTATTCTGAAAATCTTTTCTTTTAGATGACCTTCAGAATTTTCTTCAATATATTCTGAAAATCTTTCCTTATGTTTCTATTTGAAACATGTGTCTTTTCGAATGTTCTTATTTATCTTTCTTTCTCTATTAGAATTCTGTCGATTTGTTCGATACTTCTAATGTTTCATTTTCTCGAATTAAATGCGAATATTTCAGTAGCAGGAATTAATCTACCTATATAGTTCTTTTTCATGGCATTATGAAATTTATATAACTGTACGATGTACGAAAACTTGAAACTGACTTGACTTACTATATCAAAACAACACATGAAATGACGTAGTCACGAACCAAGAGCATGGAAAAATACGTGAATTAATCTCAAATGCATATTCTTCTACATAATAAAACCTTACAACAGTGAAAACCATGAAATAAAATAATCTCACGAACCAAGAGCATGGAAAAATACGTGAATTAATCTCAAATGCAGATTCTTCTACATAATAAAAACTTACAACAGTGAAAACCATGAAATAAAATAATCATTGATTGAAAAAAGATAACAGATTAAATAATAAATCAGTAGCAGCATAAATAATTCGATAATTTTTATAAAATTGTATTACCGTTTTGTTGCGTTGCTATGGCAATGACGTTCGTTTCTCTACACGTGATAATAATAGTGACTATCTTAGGCTGAATTTCCTAATGCCCCTTATCTTGCCTTATAATTGAACATACACGCACAGGTATTTAGATTTGTATGTATAGATATTATATATAGATAGATTAGATATCTCTTAATAGCCATGGCTGCGAATAACACGTGCTCATTAAGCCTAACCAAAGTTTAACATAAGTACCACGTGGTCACTAAGCCTAATCAAAGTTTAACTTAAATATATTAGGCTAAATAAAATAATGAAAGCTATAATTAATAGAAAATTACAGAAAGATTTAAAAAAAACCTTAAACACCTTTTAATATGAAATCTGAAGTTCAATAATTTACCGAAATAATACACAGTACAATACTCGATATCCGCCATTAAAAGCAGTCTCATTGGGTTATAATAGTCACGTACAACAATCACGTGTCCATTATGAGCCAATGAGACTGCTCAGTTGCCAAAGATACGATCATAGTAATCCAGTGATATCGGCTAGCTAACATGTCATGTGGTCACTGTAACCCAATGAGGTGGTTCAAATAACATTGATCTTCCATCTTTGATCTTTATCAAGTAATTTACGCCAATTATAATTAAAAAAATCAAAATTCTAATAATCAATTCTTGTGTTATAAGTATACACGCGCGCTCGGGCATTTCAGATTTATAACATGTATAGATAATTCAGTAAATAAATGTTAAATGTTGTAGCATTTACTTCTTTTATCTCAAATTTGCCGTAAATCAGCAGGAAGCAAAAAAAAATAGAATACAAGGTAACCCCCGATTAACGAAGACTCAAATTACACAGTTTCAAAATTATGAAATTTGTATCTTTATAGATTTTGTTACTGTTACACACAGTTTACATGAATTTCTACGTGTTTCTAGATGCTTCTATAAATAGAACAAAAGGGACTACCTGAGAATATCTCCCTCTGTCAATGAAAAGTGAGTGGAAACTTCCATAAACTTTACCACAAATTACCAACTAATATAGTGGAAACTAACCCCAGCCTAAATCGAGGATTATCTGTAACAAAATTTGGTTTCTTCTAGCAATCTATACACATCATTCAGCTGATTCTAAATGGTAGTAAATCACGGTAATTTTATTAAATTGGAATCAAATCTCAATTCATCGATAAGCATGAATAAATATAAAATAACCATATAGATTATGGAATAAACCTTCAGAAAGTATTTATTACTTCCCAAAAATTCTGACAATGCCTAACATGAGATGACCAATTTCTCAATCTTGGTTTTCTAGATGTTTATTTCTAGAATTTTTCAAAATATTATGTTATTCAGTGTATTGTCCATCATATATAGTACATATATTGTAAGTTAATGTAAAATTTATTTCTGTATCACTTATAGCTTTCTTGTGAAATGTTTCTTTTCTTGTATTCTCAAAATTTTTAATATATCCAATAAATAAAAATTTTATAATAGTTCAAGAGTGATTTTACACTCTGTTTTTAGAAAGTTAATTATCTAATAGTAATCTGTCGTTTTCTTTGTACTGTATCACTTTTATAAAAGAACTCGGATACTTCGATTATAACAATTATACAATGAATATTATATAGTTTTAATCAAAAATCAGTTTTCGAGGAAATTAAATTTATGTGGCAATACAAAATTTTCATGCTTTATGATAAAATATCATTACGTACCAACATTACATCTAAAATTCTAGAATTATTCAAGCAAACAATTTACTTTTAAATAATTCTCAATAAAAATCTTTTAAATTCTATATAAAATAATAAGCTTGGACTATATAAAAAATATATTAAAATATATAAATATTACCTTTCTTGTTGAATCTAAAAAGTATGATATTAAGTTTTAAATGAGCTGTTCTAATACATCAACAGTTTGAATACAATTTGACAAGTTGGTAAAAGGTTAAAGGCCGGTCTAACCATGGGTCTATCTAGTGGAGAACTTGTTTTCACCTTTTAAGTTCAAATCTTCATGGCAGTACCGATATTTAAACGCCTTTGGGATATTGATTAAATGAGGTGAAAATATTGTGTATTGTATCCATCTAGGCTAGCCACCCCCCTGGCTAAAAACTAGTGGAGAACTTGTTTTCACCTTTTAAGTTCAAATCTTCAGGGCAGTACCGATATTTAAACGACCTTGGGATATTGATAAAATGAGGTGAAAATATTGTGTATTGTATCCATCTAGGCTAGCCACCCCCCTGGCTAAAGCTTCTTTGAGCCAACGGAAGTCCCTGTTTTTGATTAAAGTTTATTTAAATTGCTTATTCAGTTGAAAATTTTGTTTTGAGAGTTTGAACTCGTTCTGCACTTAATAAAAATTTTTAAAATAAATTTAATCAATAATTAATGAAATATTTTTGTTTTTAAATTAATGTCATATTGATGTTTAAAATATTAATTTAATATTTTGATTTATTATTCTTTTAAAAATACATTTTTAAATATTAAATTTGTGTTCAGTCAAATCACTTTTTTCCTATACAAAATTACATTTTAGATGCTAATTTTTTTAATATTTAATTAGAGAAAATTTATAAAAATTGTCATATTTGTCAAATAAAAGCATTAACTTGCTTAGAATATATTATTGTAGTCCTCAATAAGTTTTTTTTTTTGTAATTGAATTAATTACAACATTCATATACAATATAGTATTGTCTTTAATGACAATGAATCATAAATTAAAAGTTTTCTACTTTATTTTAGATTTATTTTCAATAAAATTATGCTATTAATGATAAAAATAAAATTATAGTTTAATATTATTCTATTTTTTATATACAACATAAATCAGTTTTATTTAAAAATCATCATCAATTAATAACATCTGTATAAGCCTATATATAGTTTCTATAAATCTTCCCCTTTTCAGATAGTCATCGCCGATAATTACAGAGTAAAGTATTTAAAACATTCAGTTTTTCTTGAATACAAGGAATATACTGTACTGTATAGTAAAAGTTGAGAATAATTTTACTTCTTGATTGATTTTATGAGTTTGAATAAATAAGTATTAAAAGCAAATATATGAAACTGAAAAAATTTTATCTGATATGGACAACACAGGAAAATTATACTAGAATCTAAGAACTGGTGATGACTGATGATGAATCTATCTAAAATCTCTATATATAGAAAAAATTAATACTAGAATAAATATTTCTGATTCTTTTCATTCTAGAATTGAAAAAAAAAGATATATGAATTGCATATCTCGCATAAATTAAATCCAATTTGAATGAAATTTGAATACGTTATTACTAATTATTTTAATATGGTATTAGCACCAAAGTTAATGAAAATGATTGATATTTAATTAGTGATGTAGTGCTAAAAAAAGAAATACCTCTTAACAAAAAATTATTATCGAATAGATAGAAGAAATAGCCAGAGCATGCATGAATGTGACAGAAGCAAAGCAAGTATGTAAGGATCAAGTTATGTGACGTTCAGTCCTCTCCATCTTGATCCTCTCTGCAGTGGCGTACCCAGAATCTTTGGTACCCGGGGCGGCAATTTTTTTTGCCTTTCTCCTCGGGGCGGTATTATTTTTTAGCCCCTTCTTCCCCCTCCAAAAAACACACCTGTTTTAACTTTCAACACACATTTTCTTAATTTTTAAGAATGTGTGACAGAAGCAAAGCAAGTATGTAAGGATCAAGTTATGTGACGTTCAGTCCTCTCCATCTTGATCCTCTCTGCAGTGGCGTACCCAGAATCTTTGGTAGAACTGCATGAATGTGACAGAAGCAAAACAAGTATGTAAGGATCAAGTTATGTGACGTTCAGTCCTCTCCATCTTGATCCTCTCTGCAGTGGCGTACCCAGAATCTTTGGTACCGGAGGCGGTATTATTTTTTAGCCCCCTCTTCCCCCTCCAAAAAACACACCTGTTTTCACTTTCAACACACATTTTCTTAATTTTTAAGAATCGAAAATTATACAAATATCTGGTGAATAGTAATGATATTTCACGTTGTTGGTCCCCCACTCAGCTTGGTGCCCGGGGCGGATTTCCCCCCTCGCACCCTCTGGATACGCCACTGCCTCTGACTACCTGTCGCGGATGGCGTGATGGGATAGATAGATAGATTAAAAAATGATTTTATAAAATATTTACATATTTTATTATATAAGTACAGTATAAATATATACTTCTGATATTGTTTAAGCGGACATTTACATAAAATTCCAAACTGGATCTAATATTTTTTCTTTGGTTTTGACAATTCACGCTTGTTGGTCGACAACTGAATGATGATTTCTTGGCCATTTTTGACATATGCTGGATATTTCCAGCTCCATTCTTCTAAGAGAGACCCATATGAAGAGTGTGATCCCAAAACACGTTCAGTCCGTTTTTGTCAATTTTCAGCAGAAGAAATATATGAATTGAGAAAGTATTTTCATAAGTGAATGATTATCTACTGCTAGATATCTGTTTCTAATTCATATACACGCACTTCTCAGTAGAATCTTGAAATCAGTCATTATTTATTTAAATACACGATCAATAATATAATGGTGTTAATGGAAACTCGCAAAGTCCAAGGACTGAACGTGTTTTCAATTACACTCATTCTTTATTAGAGGAAAAATTAAATTTATTTTGATTTAAGTAATAAAATACAGTCGATTCTCGGTTTTTGTGGATTCTTTATTCACTTTTTCGACTATTCCCGAAAATTTATTTGTAATCACAAATTCGATTTTCGCGACACTTTAGCGCTTATTTGCGGATTACCGCTAGCGGCGAACTAGCTCTATATTTCCCATAGACACAATGGTTCACATTGTGTCTATGGGAAATATAGAGCTAGTATTCGCGAATAACTACAGAATGTAACTACCGCGAATAACGAGAATCGACTGTAGTGAAAAGTAAATGTTTGTTGGGTAACTTCAGACATTTACTTTTATTACTTCATGGGGACGTTCTGGGCCTTCCCAATAAGTACATTATACTAATGGGAAAGCCCCAGAATATGTATATAATCATTCAAATTAGGAACTACTAAAATTCAAAAAAATAACTTTTTTTTTCTTTTAACAATAGATAAAAAAGTCCCAAGAAACTTAAATTTTTAATCTTACGATTTCATTTCAATAGCTTCTAACATGAAAATTAATAACCAGTATAATAATTTTACCTTTAATAAACACGACAAAAATTCCCACAACAAATTTATTGCCAACAATAATAGCAGTTTGTTTTTTTTTACCGCCTTGCTGGCAGGATTAGGAAAATCTCTGTTCATGCGCAAAGGACTGAGCGAGTTTTCTTCGTTACTGTTTTCTTCGATGTCGCATCCTTCGATACTTCGATGTCGCATCCTTTAATCTTACAGGATAGTTTAATTCTGCAGGATAGATTTTCATTATCAAAATTTAAATTTACATTATTGCCAACAGATAGCTTTGCTTATACCCATAGGGAAATACCCATAGGGATTTACTGAAGGTTTATCTGAATCAAATGATGTGATAGCAAGTTGTGAAGTCATCATGACAAAAATAAATGACATTACCAAACCCAATAATTTATGACGCCACGTTGCCAGGATTAGAGCGCTAGATAGGAGTATACGCATCCGCCATTTCTGGTCCTTCTTTCCATAGGCCGCTATAGTAATATTCTAAAGATTTCAGTTTAATGAAAAAAAATACATAAAATACATGGAAGTTATGACTTTAAAATGCATCGAAAACATTGAAATGTTTAACTTCATACAGTTGTTTTTTTTTATTTATTTACTAGATAACGTTTAATACCAAATTTTTCAAATGACAGAAGCGCTTCTATGGGATGTCAACAAGATATCGATTTGATTATAATTGAAGTTTTGGCTAATAAATTATATTCCTAATCGTATATTTTAAATTTTTACTGGAGATAAAATTAATCTCAATAATTAAATTGTCTAAAAGTTTAAAAATATGATATATATTGGACCAATATAAGGCGTCTTGAACCAAATATGGCGCAGCACGAGTATACTTTCTATTTAGTGCCCTGGCCGGGATGATGACGTCATCGTGACATCTGTGCTGGTTAAATCAACGTTAAAAATTGGAGACGTAAAATTGATTCCAAATGCTAAATAAATGATACCTAAAAGTAGCTAATTTTAGTTCTTTCTGGAACTCCTTGCTTTCTGTTAAAATTCTATTAAAATTTGAAAATATTTACGAAAATATTAATTTTTGATTTACAAATTACTGTATATTATAGAATTATGGATCAATTTTTATAATAGATGTCGCCACTTTCCTCTCACACAAAGTCCTAAGTGGTCTGCAATACCCAAGGGCATTTTATTATAAAAGTCCTTGGTGTTACCCACGATACACTTAGACACGGTATGATTATTTAGTGATGCTAAATTGGTCAGTTCCGCAGGAAAATATATACAATAATAATTACAGTAGTTGTTTTTAATATTTTTCATGTTTTCCAGTTTATAGTATGGTTAATTCCATCGCAGGATTCCTAATTCCGATTCTATCATTAGTACTACAGTTTACCACATTCTTCTATATTTACATCTTGTTTAATCCGGCACTGACGGATGGGGTTAATATTATATTAAGTTCTGTTAAATATTCTATTTCCAACGTCGAAACTAATCATTTCGCATTCGACATTATAATAAACTTTCATTCAACTTATCTTGCGTTTGAAAACATCCATGTGCGAAATTGTCATCCTTATATTGTCACTGAACTCGTTAGTCAGCGCACGCGTACTTGCGTCGGCTAAGCTGGACGGACAGTACTATATTTTTTAATAAACATTTCATATTGCGTTCATAACATTAAAAATGCAGTATATTAATCATAGAGAGCGATCCGTTTCGTGATATATTATGTAGATAATGTACTATACATCAATCAATTTTTGAGATCTCCAAATTGATTGGAATAAATTGAAAATCCAACAAAAATGCAAGCTCATATTTTAGAAATGTTATAAATAAAATTTTATTTTTGTTCAACTCATGCGAGATTTAAAATATGTATATACAGCTAACATCGTAAAATCAAACAAAAATAGCGATAACATTCTCCGATACATAAATGAACTTCTAAAAGATCGAATTACCTGGTATATGTAATTAATTTGATGAAAGTACACTAAAAGTTCTAAATTGCATTTTTAATTCATATTGTTAGCTATAAAACATAGTAATAGGTATACCTTTGTATATTTCTGCATATTGCTTTATTTATGCTCTCATTTTTTGGTTACTGAGTCCAATATATTAAAAATATCAATTTAGGACTACAAATTTTCGTGAAATCCCTTTCCTTTTTAATAATAATAGCATTTTATCCAGTGTAATGAAACTATTTATGAGCATATGACTCTTGTTTACACCTTAACTCTACATTTTGTATTATCTGCGGAAAATATATACAATAATAATTACAGTAGTTGTTTTTAATATTTTTCTTGTTTTCCAGTTTATAGTATGGTTAATTCCATTGCAGGATTCCTAATTCCGATTCTATCATTAGTACTACAGTTTACCACATTCTTCTATATTATTATTATTATATTTTAAGCATTCCTGTTCTTTTTAATGCTTTTTTCTTGCTTCAGTTTTCATTTTATCTACATTCTATTGTCTACATGCCTATTGTCTATTGTCTCCTGCGACACTCCTTAGATGCTCTTGGTATATTTCTGACGTCATCTAGTCTTTCATATTATCGAAATGTCCTCTCTTCAACATACAAAATTAACTACTTACCTAGAATTATTTTCTACTCTTCAGACATCAACGCACTATTGATTTCCAGCGTATTGAATTCGCTTTGCCGACTTCATTTGCAACTATATGCAAAGTGTGATTGTAGTATAGATTAGCGTTCCACAAAATTTTTAATCGCGCATTTCTTTATCAATAAAGAAAACTAGCATACACAATTTTTATCAGTAAAGGGCAATTGTATGCAACCCGTCAGTATGAAGACTCGGATAGACCGACTAGGATTCCATTTTTTGTTCCGGATAATCGAAGCGGTGTCCATACGACCTATCTGAACTTTATGGGACTCGAATTAAAATCGTGAAACTTTTACGTTGTCCGTTCTGACACTAGACATGTTTTAGAGGAATATCCACTTTAACTGTCTGTCTGCTGGTTATAACCTGTAGATGACATATGCGGGTTCCACAGGTAAGGATGGGAGAAGGTCGGAAGAATCACGTCAATGATTGAGACGACACAACTTAAGACAATAAATCATGCGTTTATTTGGTACCATTATATCCCCCGAAAAGAGAGATTTTTATAACAAACTTTGCAAAACGTATAATGCTTTGATAGCGGTACATTTTTCCTTGACGAATTGTGGAGAATGTTTATAGTTATTTTGGGTAGCCTAGCAGCACTATATGGTCTCTGCCATATAGTTTCCGGTTATATTGTGGCAATATCTTGTGTAAATTGAGGAAAAACTGGTGACAAGCACAATCTTCATTTTGTGAAGGCTTCTTTCCTCCCAGGAATCAAGTGTTTCATTCCCCTAAACTTGTGATTCCTCACGCCTCTGATTTGCAGACACCTGATAAAATCTTCCTTCTTTTCTTTCTTTTTATTTTTTTATTCATCGTTTAGTTGATGATAGTAACATTAGTCTAGTTTCTTGTTTTCTTTATTTTTTGATATTTTCTCCGCAAAAGAATCTCTTTTCCAGACTTTGAAAGTTATATCTGGTCTATCTTATTTATTAGTTGACCTGATGCTTATGTTTCTGCAGGAAGAAGATATGTGTTTGTCATCTGAAATTTGAGAAGTCATCCCTTTGTTTATAATCTCTTGCTTCTAGCATTCTTTCATTCCTTCACGTCAAAGTTCAGAAAAATTTTTACATTTTCAAACACAAAAGTTATAAATATATGAATTGAATTTTACAATGGCGTGGGCTGGATTCCCACACAATAGATATATATTATAACGAGAAAAAAACACGCGCCCTCTTGAAAATGTCTTACATACCCTCCAAAGAATGCGTGCACCAACTTTGGGGAATACTAGTATAGGGTAGGTAATTATGATTGTTAATTTCGATTTTGAAACCGAATCCTGAATCCTTATTTTCCGTTTTAAAACCCAGTCGGCATCAGCTACATTGGCCGCTTGGAAACATTTTGGCTTTCCACTCTAGTGGAACCGGTTCGAATCTGTAATCTTATCCTATGAAAAGATTTATCATTCGGTTCAAGCCGGCCGTCGATGCCATCCTCCACATTCCAGCTGATCCCTCCGCAAGGGTGGTCAGCATGTGGAAAGATTTGTTTCATCTCTCCACTAATACTCTTGCTGAAAAGTGGCGTCATTTTATGACCAAAAGAACTCAACCGGTAAGAATCGAATGTACTTTTTGGATTCAGGAGCGAATCGCATTGCAAATTGACATGCGGCCATGAATGGTCTAACGTGGAAATGGTAATTCCATTATATGAGTTAAGGATTCATTTGAAGAATTGTACACGTTTAGAGAATTAAAGATTCACTCCCACCAACTAATGATTAAAAGTTCGAATCGACAATTCCGTTGTGATAAAGATTCAATTTAAAAAACTGCAAAAAATTAAAAACTGTTAAAATTAAACGACTTAAAAGTGAATCAAAATTCGCCTCGATCGACAGCTGATTAAAAGTGCAAATCGGTAATATCATCATCAATGGCGTTTATGAAAATTGATTGGCATCGCTGGTGACAAGCGGAGCTGCAGTATGCGACGTGATGCACCTATTTCAGATAGATACATTCAATATTTACCACTCAATCATATTACATCGGAGCTAACATAAACACGTCCAAACTAGATCGCGTCGAGTCGCGATCTAATTTGGACGTGTTTGAGTCAGCTCCGAATTTTCATCAGCTATTTCTGTTTTTCCAGTGCGCAATTATCACTGTAGTACTTCGTTAGAACCAGCTCGAAGAGAGGATTCCGGCGATATTCCACTTCCTGCGTCCGTTGGACATTTCAGGTATTATTGACGTTTTTCACCGGGAATTCAGGAAGTCCCCCTGCCCTGGATTTTTTCCATCCATTCTCTCCAAGGATTTATCTGTATTGTGCTCTTCATAAGGAACAAGGTAATATCTTTGTTTCTCTTTCTGAACCATTTTCGGCTGAGTTATAACCAAATTTCCGATTCATATTCGGAAGTTTATAACTCATCTTCTACGCTTCGAACTTAATAATTTTAGTACTATCAAAATCGGATAGTTCTCTGGTTTCTTCCGCCGTCAGTTTTTCGTCTCTACGTGCATTAGTTTTAAAGTTATAGATTTATTTGTACTCCCATGAGATCCTTCTACATGTTCGTCGGTAGAGCCATCTTGAGGTGAAAATTGGAAATATTTTTTGGGTTTTTATTTAGAGCTTCCAACCTTCTGAAAAATTCCGATATTTCCATCAATTTTTTTAATATTTTTTTTTCCCTGTCAAAAATTTTTAATAAAGTTATTGGCCTCCGAGAGGAATGGAGAAAGAAGACGAAATCTTGGAAAACCTTTTGTCCAATTTGGACTTAATCCTTGCACTACTTCCGGCCAATGCCTATGGAACCCTTAAAGTGGCCTCCCGGAAAAAATAAGGAAAGCGGCGACTGAAATGTTGTATTCTTTTCAAAGAACAATCCGTACAGTTTCATAGAAAATATGGCGTGTAAAGCATTTTTCTTCTCTAAGAACAATGCTTACAGCATATTTAGGGTCGTAGAAATACATCGTTTCCTCTATTAGGACAAAAGTATTCATCCTGATTTCCTCTCTGATATTTTAAAGAAAAACCTAATAAATCATCTGAATTTTCATTATACCATCAATAGTAAACAGACAGATCTGTATTCCATATGATAATGAAATTTATAAACAGGAAAGATAATTTATACAAAATCACTTGTTTCGTGAACAAATATCTGATAAGAATAAGTGAATGAAAAATTTAAAACGAAATAACAGAATTAATAATAATTAAAAACCATTCTATTGTAACATAATTCAACAATCGATTGGCATATTTAAAAACATTGAGCTTGATAAGCAGCATAGATCTAAATTTTTTAAAGTTAAATGAATTTCATATATCAGAATTATTCAATAATTTTTAATTCAAATTCAAATACCCTAAAATCCTGATAATATTTGTCGGATCGATTCCGAATTCCACAAACATTATTAGAATATAGTCAATTAATTTTCATCCTTTATCTACCTAATTAATTGTACAACGAGTATAAACTGTTCTCAGCAGTTCTGGATGTGGTTCCATCATATAGAATTATATTAGATAAAAATGGAACAAATTTTTTTAAAAATTCTAAAATTCATAATTTGCAGGATTTACGAGAAAATGTTGTTAATTAATTATTATTATTGTTGTTGTTAAAAATTCTATGTTGATAAAAACTATTTTGTGTAAACAATATTTAGGTTTTATTCAAAAATATATTCAATAACATTATAATAGGTGATATCTCGGCCGTTCTTAGAAAATTTTTTCCATTAAAATATTGCCTTTTGTTATAAAAGTAAATAAAAATTGTTGAATTAATTAAAAATAGCAATCGAATGTATTATGTGCGTGATTCTGCATCATTTGTCGATGCATTACGCATAATTACATCTATACAGTCTTTAAAAGAGTTATCTAGAAAATATTCCATTTAATCTGAAAGGATTACCGTTATATCTCTTCAGGTGAGTAATTTATATTCACTTCATTCTAAGCGGAATGAAATTTATTTATTATTTTTTAATCACATTAAAATATTATTGTTTTTTCGGATGAATAAAGGAATATTTCACAATGTTAATCAGATTCAAATTGTTATTAATTTTCGAATAATAATCGTTAGAAGATCAGATAACCTTCTGTAATTGAAACGAAATGTATTGAGCCTTTGGTATGGTTTCTCTGCAAATAAACAATTACTTATGTATTTGCGAACCAAATATGTTGATACTGAGCAGGGCCGCCGAGAGGGAGTGACATCCGTGACTTTTGTCACGGGCCCGGTATCGGCGAACTAAATATGTTGATACTGAGCAGGGCCGCCGAGATGGAGTGACATCCGTGACTTTTGTCACGGGCCCGGTATCGAAGAGGGCCCGACCATCGGGCCTGAAGTGTCACATAACGTGTCCGATAGTTAGTAGGCTATCGACAGAGCAGCTAAAGCAGTCGTACCAAAATAAACTTTTTATATACAGTCAAACCTCTTTAAGCCGCCATCATCAGTTCAAAGGTCCTCTCTGGCGGTAAAGGAGGGTGGCGGTTTATGGAGGGTTTATGGTCTAAAGCAGTCACCAAAATAAACTTTTTTATATACAGTCAAACCTCTTTAAGCCGCCACCATCGGTTCGAAGGTCCTCTCCGGCGGTAAAGGAGGGTGGCGGTTTATGGAGGGTTTATGGTAACATGTGAGAAAACATGTATAGACTAGAATGACATTGTTTCATTTAATTAAAGGTGATCAGAAATAAATTGCTGAGTAGCAGAAGGATTTTTATTTTTATATTCACAAATTAAAATCTTTTCGTGAACATCTAATGTCGTTTTTGACATTTTTCCGAGTAAGAAACAGCAACGATACTCACAACAGTTGATTTATTAAAATTGTGTTGGTTGACCTTTCCATTCGATTGTTTTGGCGGTTTAAACAACTGATTTGTCTACTAATGAAATGGTTTTGCCTCCAGAAATGAGTGGCGGTTGGCGATTAGTGAGGTGGCGGTTTATAGAGGGAATTTCATGTTTTAACATAAAGGAGATTTGTTATTGGCTTTCCTCAGGCAAATAACGAGGGTGGCGATTTATAGAGGGGCGTCTTAAAGAGGTTTGACTGTATAACATAGTATGGAATTTTGAATTTATTATTTGCCTTTTTTTAAGTAAATGCTTAATATTTTATATGGCTTTTCCTATTAAACCAAAATGATGCACATTTTTAAGTGGGCCCGGACCACAGACTTGTCATGGGCCCGAAAATTTCTTTCGGCGGCCCTGATAATGAGGCATATTTTTTCTGACAGTTTTAAATACGATACTCATGAAAAAAATCATTTTTAGTAAATTCCTTATACTAAAAATTTAATGTTATAAAAATTATTTTTTAATCTGCAGAATTTGTTTGAATTTTTATTATATATTCTGAAAATCAATTTAAATATGATAAAAATCGTCATATTAAAATTAATTTTGATGACATTTTTACGAAATAGCGACCAGAATCATTTATTTTGGTTAGCCACAACTTAAATGCAAAGAAAAAATTTTAAAAACTTGTTATGGCTTCAATAAAATTATCATAATTAGAAAAAGATTACACATTAAGTATTTATAAATTTTAGTTTTAAATGATTGTTTGGATGAGATATATTAATATCGAACAAAGCTGCAACTTGGCTTATTGAAACATTTGGATGCAACGCCACCATCATGTTGAATCTAATTGAGCAGGAATTCCACATTTTTCCCATATAATGAAATATATCCAATTTTCCGACCATTGTGGATACAGGCAGGGCTGGGGAGCTGGCTTGAGATAAGTTAGACTCCGGAACCGGCTCGAAAGCCACAGTATATTCCAGCTGTGACTGCAGCTTCGGCTCCGGAGTCATTGTTTTAAAACTGAGGATTTAACTCCAGCTCCGGCTGTATCATTATAAAAGTTTTTTTGGTGTGACTGCTACCATGAAACATCACTTACTTTACTATCACATCATTTACCTTTTAAATTGATATGTTGGTGTGTATATTATAATAATTTATTTTATATGTACAGTATATATTTAAAGTTTCAATAAAATATTTATTTTGGCAAACGGCATTAATATATCGGTAACTAAAAATCAAAGATCACGTAATTTATTGTTTTCGAAATTTTATAGAATTTTAAGTGCTAAAGTCTGTATAGGTTTATACACGGGTTGTGCAATTTTACCGATTTTCAAATTCTAAAGTTGGGGGTCGGCTTATATTCGAGTATATATGGTAGCTGGTTAGGAGTTGGAACCAGCAGAAATTTTAATGGTTCCGGCTCCGGCTCTGGCTCCACTGAATATGATCAGCTTAGCTCTGGCTCCAACTCTGGCTCCTCCAAAACTCCGTGGCTCCGGGCTCCGACTCCAGCTCCTGCTCCCCAGCCCTCGATACAGAGACACTGGATAATTTATGATTCTGTATAGATCATAACTCTTGGTTTGTAATGTAACAATAATTCTTATAGAAGGCCAAAAATCTGTGATGTATTTTTTCAGTTTTAGATATAAACTCTGTGTTATATTGTGATGCACATAGCAATGTTTCTGATTTCAGTATCCAGAATGGATTCTATATGCAAATTTTCTGATTTTTTCATAAAGGTGTATAACAGCTCATCAATTTACATATTTAATTTTTTGGTTGACGTAATCTCGGATAATGGCAGTTCAGTGATATGTCGCCACTTATTAAATTTTTTGAAATTCAAGTGTTATTAAATAAAACTTAATTTTAAGAGATTACTCCCAAAATTATAAATCCAAGCACAGAAAACAAATATATAAAATTGCTATAGAAGCAGAAGTGGATGGATAACATCCGATTAACTGCATAGATTATAAAATTCTTCCGGATTCACGGAAATTATTCTTAGAAAAATTCAAACAAATAAAAATAATAAAATTTATTATATGTTTGCACATTATATCTCATTTATTAATATATAATTAATTATATATTAACAATTAATTATTATATATTTTTTTTTATTTTATTTTTTATTCTGCACTTCGTCAGTGAGGAGCCTTTCGGTACAGTTTTAATATCTTGATTTAATATTCTACATTTCAATTAAAGGTTGGACAATTTATTTATAGAACCTGAATTAATAATATAACTTAAAAATAATTATATACTAATTTATATATAAGCCACTTTTATAAGAACATTGGATTTTACATAGAGATGTTATATATTTTATATGAGATATGTTATGAATATAAATTTATAATCTCATAATAATAAATATTTTTAAATCTTATTCTTTAATTCTTTAAAATTGTGATAGCTAAAAACTGTTTTGTTTAGAATTTTCGTTCAAGATAAACTCATAACCAAATTTATTTTACAGAAAAATGAAAATATCACCTGTATATCCATTTCAGAAAAAGAAAAATTTTATGCATGCGAAGATTTTCCAAAATGATTGGAAACCATTAGTAAGAAGCATGTCATTTTGTTGTATGAGGTTTAACAGTAGCAAATTTTCAACATCTGAAATAATTTTCTTACTTGTTATTATTGAAAATATAATTTATAGATCCATTAGAATTCCAATTATTATAATGGAGAAGAAATCTTTCCTCATTGTAATTTTATCATTATACAGATTTTGTTAATATTTTAATAGCTATTATTTTTTGTCACTTTCAGATTAAAAAGGAAAATATGTTAATTTGCATGAATAAGATATTTAAAATATCGAACGGATTTAACTGGAAAAATTTTCTCTTAAATAAAGTGATGTCCAATTGGGCCAATTTTGCAATTTTCAATCTTTCTCAATTTTCTTCTTTCGTCTTCTGCGATAGGTATCAAATCTTTTATACTTGGGTTTTCAATACAGATATTTGTAATGATATTCCCAAAAATATTGCACGAGGTATTTCTTGTCTACACTTTTTTATTTTTTCTATTTTTTTATTGATGCCTATAAATTTTTATCTGATTTTATTTGCTGTAATCTGTAGAGAGATCGAATATGCTTTTCAGCTTTTATACGACAAATCCTGTCAATATACCGATGAACCAAATGAACCAACTCGTATTATGAAAATATATCTAGAATTATTGGAAACTATAAATGATATCGAAGACATTTTTGCTCCAACTCTTTTTATTTTCACCATATCTATAGGAAGTAATATTATAGAACAACTTTAGTAACATTATTGGTGATCCGAAAAATTTATTAAAATATGATATTTTTTTTTTGTTCCTCCTGCTTTCCGTTTTATGTGTTTTGTAATGTCTGTACTGCCTCATCTAGAGTAACAGAATCGGCATCAAGAATTGGAAAAATATTTTATAATATGTCCATATTATCTAATGACGAATCAATTAGGTCAAAATGTTTTCGGTTTTAAGTAAAATGTATTCTAGATTTACCTTATTTTACGGCTTGGAAAATGTTTCAGTTCAACAATAGTCTCCTTTTGACAATTATCAGCGTTATTTTTACTTACACTCTCATTAACTATCAAATGGCTAATATTAATTAATTTATGAATTATATATATGTAACGAAATAATTTTATTACTGTTCGTTATAAAAGCATATTGAATAATTTGAGTTCTGGTGATTGGGGAACATAACCTCCCTTTATACCATTGCGGCTGTGAAGAATCGTGTTCCGAGTTAAGATAGATTCGAACTACGACTGAAATTCTTGAACATAATCTCGTAGTATGTTGGGGACTTCGTGTATTAAAATGTTGGCAACGTAATTTTAATTATTTTCTTTTAGTTATTCCTAAGGAACATAACCTCCCTTTATACCATTGGGGCTTTGAAGAATCGTGTTCCGAGTTAAGATAGATTCGAACTACGACTAAAATTCTTGAACATAATCTCGTAGAATGTTGGAGACTTCGTGTATTAAAATGTTGGCAACGTAATTTTAATTATTTTCTTTTAGTTATTCCTAGCCTTAGTAAAAGTTTTCTAGATGAATAGAGTACTTTCCTTTTTATAATTAAAAACAGTAGTAAAAATCGATGGGCAATTAATTGATGCTACTCAATCGAAGGAGAAACTATTTTATTAATTTGAGATGCAACTCATAACTGAGTAGTTATATCAGTTGGAGATATAACTATAACTGCAATAGAACTAGCAGTGAATTTGTTTTTGTTATTAAATAATACTAAGTTGAATAATTAAACATTAAACTTATTAATAATCTTTACTTATCTGTAGAAACATAATAATATAGATTTACAACTCAATAGAATTTCAGAACTGAAATATCACTTGTTAATATGTTATATTGTCAACCTAATCAACCAAATATATAAGAATTTTTTTTAATATTGATACAATTTACACCCTCCAATGTTGAACATAATCTAAAACTGCAAAGAAAAGAATTCATGCAATTAATCAAACATTAATCGATATGGTAAACTTTTAATTTAGTAGATTATATAAAAATTTTTATCCATTTTATAATTACCGTGAAACATTGCTAATTCAGATTAATAATAGTAAGAAATGCTTCAATTACTAGGCTAAATTATGTCCAGAAATTTACACAAATCTCACAATTCTACACATATTGAGTGAGAAATAATAATAGGCACATCAGTAATTAATACGTTTAATTTAGTAGATTATATAAAAATTTTTATCCATTTTATAATTTCCGTGAAACATTGCTAATTCAGATTAATAATAGTAAGAAATGCCTCAATTACTAGGCTAAATTATGTCCAGAAATTTACACCAATCTCACAATTCTACACATATTGAGTGAGAAATAATAATAGGCACATCAGTAATTAATAAATTGATTATTCAGAAAACGTTTACTATACAATATTAAAATTGCTATGTATAGCATTTCGTTACACCAAGCCATTATGCCCATTATTACATCACGAAATTCTAATTACTTTCTGAATTTCTCTTAGATTTTATTGTAATGTATGCATGTTCATGTTTATATCGTCAAATAAATAATCATAAACTTTACTGTTGAATCTTATTAAATGGAGTATGATGTATTTTATTCTTACTTAATATTCTACTGACTACTAAAATTTAAAAAACGAAACATAAAATATCATGAAATGTAAACTTTTTATGTAGCAAATGTATTGTTTTATTTTATTTCTAAACATTTACTTTAATATTACATTCACTGTATTGAGAATAAAAGTTATAATATTGTATTTGTTATAATGTATAATTTATTAAATAGATTTAAAGCCTTTATCGAATTATTGTATTTATAATTATGTAAATCTATCTATCTATAGATAATTATATACATACTTTCCGTACCGCAAAGATTCTTTTCATAAAAACAGAAAAAAGTAACTAATTTTGTTAACTTAGTTCTAATGATTTCTTTCTGTAAAGTATTATTATATATGTTAAAATAAAAACGCATAAAACAGTTTTTCATTGTTTGCTTTTTTGTTTTATTAAAAATATTCCTCAATTTAATTTTCATTATTCTCAGTAGTATTTTTTTTCAAGAAGTGTGGTCTAATAAATGGATTTTATAACATCTTCTAATAAGCCAGCAACTTTAGATTATAAATTAAATATCAGCTCATAGAGGAAATTTATTTTTCCATCCTTTTATTTTTTGAAAATGACGTTTCGAATTAAAACGATTTCGCCATCATCTGGAATTTAAAAATTATATAGCCATCTTCATCCCACAATATCCGATTAAGTAATCCTGTTTATTTTTCTTATCAAACGTCTTCCTTTTTTGAAATTTGAAATAAATGTGATTGATATATGCTAATAAACTAAAGCTCATAAGATAATTTATCTTCAGTTGACATAGAATCAGTATGATTAATCATGTACAGCTCCGGCCAAAATGTTTTTCATCTCACCGGATACGTTCGGCTTCCTTACAATACTCGGCTTCAGCATGCATTAGTTTCCATAAAAATATTCCTCAATTTAATTTTCATTATTCTCAGTATTATGTTAGCAAGAAGTGTGGTCTAATAAATGGATTTTATAACATCTTCTAATAAGACAGCAACTTTAGATTATAAATTAATATCAGCTCATAGAGGAAATTTATTTTTTCCATCCTTTTATTTTTTGAAAATGACGTTTCGAATTAAAACGATTTCGCCATCAATATATTATAGTATAGTCCTAGCTACTTCAACAAATGTACAGTCGATGATACTGCCCAGCATCTTGCATGATTTTTTTTATACTTACGTCATCATTCATTGCCTCCATCAGTCAACAGCACCTTAACCATATAACTAATAATTTTGACTTCTGCTAATTCTGCCAATTTTTCTTGAGTTCCTTTCTTTTAGGAAGTATAAAATATCAATTTCTACTTGAAAAGTCCTCTTTAAAATCATCTTATTCATTGCCTCCATCAGTCAACAGCACCTTAACCATATAACTAACAATTTTGACTTCTGCTAATTCTGCCAATTTTTCTTGAGTTCTTTTCTTTTAGGAAGTATAAAATATCAATTTCTACTTGAAAAGTCCTCTTTAAAATCATCAAATAGTTCTTGTCACCAGATATATGATGTTTCAGACATTGGTTCACAAATATCATCATTTATGAATACATGAGGTTTAAATAGACGTCCCTTAAGCCTTCGAAACTCAAACGATGTATAGTAACGTGCATACCAGCATCATAAAATTCTGTGACAAATCTTATAGTGATGCTTCGTGTCTTAAGGAACTTTGAGATATGGTATTTATTTTGATGACCCATATATTCGTGCCACATTTGTATATCATCAATTATCTATGATGAGTAAACATGCATTCTCTAGATTGATATCTTCCATCAGTAATTTATATTCTCCAGTTGATTATCAAACACCCACAACAACAACGCAGCCACTCTTGTTTTTAAAATTATAGTGAATACGCAGGCACGGTCCTTAACCGTAACTCTGGAGATAAGAATCTCTTTCGGGAAAAGTACAACTAGATAATTGGAAGCCATTTTCCAGTACTACTTTCTCAGAAAGAGATTCTGATCGCCTACAGGAACAAATCAGACCTTTTGTTTGGACATTTATAAGATAGCCTGGCTTCCATTTACCAGAAATTAGCATATCTATTTGAATTTCACCTTCACCATGATCAAACACAAATCTGTTATCACTGAGACCAAATACCCTTATAGCGAAAATCGTTCTGGCCTGGTAGAAATATGAAGTGATGCTCCCGAATCATTCACCTACAACCTCTTTTTCTTTGCTTCTAATCGCAGTAAGAAATGCTTGGCCATCCTGTTTCTGTTTTCTGTCAACGAAAATCGTTCTGGCCTGGTAGAAATATGAAGTGACGCTCTCGAATCATTCACCTACAACCTCTTTTCTTTGCTTCTAATCGCAGTAAGAAATGCTTGGCCATCCTGTTTCTGTTTTCTGTCATTCTTTAACTACTGTCTTTTTTAATCTAAACGAGCTATTTTTCCACCATGATATTTTGATTTTCTACTTATCATTTTTTGTTCTACGAAGATCATCACATCAGCCTTATCTGAGAGTTTCATTGGAAGATTTACATATATATTGTAGTTTTATTATTAGAACGACACTATTCGATACACATTTACTCGTACAACTCGATAAACGTTTACTCGTAACCACCCATCACTCGTATAAATCTTTTCATTAAAAAGATTCGAAGAAAATTCGAATCCTAAAAATTTGTTTCTTTCTAATTCATTAAAATTGATAATTATATACTCGTTGTAAACCCATTTTTCACAGAGAAATAGTCGATCCCTAAACGTAACTGAAAAATATGAGAATTTCTTGTCTTTTCCGACCATTTCTCCATTTTTTGATGTTTAAATACCTTCTACATACTGTGTAAAAATCTGTGAAACTTTGGGACCTTCAGTATGGAATATTATCAGGATTTTTGAAACCAATCTAATGTCGGTGTGCGACACTAAACAAACATGCGTGAGCCTACGAGCAGTATGTGAACTCTGCATAGCACTTATGACTCAGATACTACGGTATAATGACCAGACTTCATTTTATTGAGAGAGATTCTTTACAATCTTTGATCCTGCGACGTTGGCTTAATGGCGCCGTTACATCAGGATAAATACCTGACATAGCGGCGCCATTAAGACTAACGTCTAATGTACCTGATTCTTGAGAAGCGATCACTATTTCTTTTTGTTCGACGAAATATAGTTCTTTAGTTCTTTAGAGCGGTAGAAACACTGAATTATTAATGGCACTCGAGGTCGACGGTCTTGTTCTTTTGTTCAGGGGAGAAATCTTATTATTTTGGACGAGGATCTAGTTGTTGATTTCTTCTGGACGACGATCTCGTTGAGACGAGGATCTTTCTCTTGTTTTGGGACGAGGATCTTTCTCTCTCTGTTGAGATGAGGATCTCCTTCCTGATCTTCGCTGAGACAAAATCTTTCGATTCCTCTTTGTTTCAAAATCTTTCTCTCTTTGTTGGGATCAGAATTTTCTCCTTCGTTGAGAGCAAATCTTTCGATTCCTCTCATTTCAGACTCCTTCTCCTGCATTTATATAGTAGAGGTCCATATGTATCCATCCGTGGTGCAGATAACTAATTTCCTTCCGTTAGAGGACATGATTAATTGGGAAGATGATCTCACTTGTGGATGTTACGCATTGATTCCCATTTTTTGGATTTAATAAAAGATGTAGATAAGTTTTTATTTCTCCAATGGAAGAGAAGTTTTTCATGACTTCATCATTGACAAGAACACGAAACTTTTTAGTAATATTGTAACACATAACAATCTCGGTCTATTCGGACCTGCTTTACAGTTGTAACAGAAGTCCGAAACGGGGTCGGATTCTTTCACATCTATTAAAAACCCATTATCAAAATTTAACATCGATTCAGATAGGATAATAATCATCGAGGTTTATCTCGGCGATTGAATAAATTAAAACACAAATTCAGTAACAAATCCGGAAAATTATATTTTAATGATTTTATGCTTTCTTACGAGATTCTAAAATTATTTTCAATCTCTGATTTAATTTTGACTGTGGTAGATACTGCTATATCTACTTCTACCGTAAATATTTCTCTATATTTCAGGTTATTTCCATTATTTTCTAACGATTGTTCTACTACAAACAGACATACACTGTCTTTTGTAAGCATAAATCAATTATTAATTATTTATTTTGTTGTCATAGATCAATCCACAGAGTTTCATAGGAAATATGGCATGTAAAAATTTTTTCTCTCTAATTTAAATGATAGAAAAAAATGCTTACTGCATATTTAGACACGTAGAAAAACATCTTTTCCTCTACTAAAAAATAAACATCCATTTTGATTTCCACTTTGACATTTCAGAGATCAGAAGAGATAGATCATCTGAAACTTCATTATACCATGAATAGGTTGTAAGGAAATAGGTTTGTACCAAAAATTATTATAAGATGATTTTGAAACTTTTAAGCAGAAAAAAATAGTTCATACAAAATCATTTGTTTCGTGAACAAATATCTGATGAGAATAATTGAATGAAAAATTTAAAATATACAACAACAGAATTCACAATAATTAAAAACAGTTCTATTGTAACATAAGTCAACAATCGATTGACAAACTTTTCAAAAATATCGATCTTGACAGACAACATAGAGACAAAACTTATTAAATTTAAATGAATTTAATGTATTAGAATTGTTTATTAAGTTTTAACTGAAATATAAAAATATCCGGGATCGATTCCGAATCCCTCATTATGTTATTAGCCTGATTTACATCATTTATCAATCTAATTAATTGAACAACAAATATATGTTGCTCTCAGCAGTTGGGGAAATGGCTATAGAATCATATCAAATAAAAATAGAACAAAATTTTCAAAATATTCTGAAATTTATATTTTCCAAGATTTACAAAAAAAACTATTGTTAAATTATTATTATTATTATTATTATTATACTGTTGTTATTATTGTTAAGAAATCTGTGATGGGAAAAACCATTTTGTGAAAATAATATTTAGGTATAATTAAAACGTTATATTCATTAGCATTATAATAAGTGATATCTCGGCGATTCTAAGAAAATGTTTTCTATTAGAATATTGCCTATTGTTATAAATGTAAATAAAAATTGTTGAATTAATTAAAAATAACGATCGAATGTGTTATGTGCGTGATTCTGCATCATTTGTCGATGCATCATGCATAATTTACATCTATGTATCCTTTAACGAACTTTTCTAGAAAATATACCTTTTTATTCTGAAAGAATTTCAGGTGAGCATTTTATATTCAGTTTCTTAAGCTCCATGTAATTTTTTTTTCTTAATCACGTACTCTTTCTTCGGATGAATAAAGGAAAATTTTACAATGTGAAATAAATTTGAATTCTTATTAATTTTCATATAATACTCGTCAGAAGAGCAGAAAACTTTCCCTATTTGAAACGAAATGTGCTGCACCTTTGGTAAGGTTCTCTGCAGATAAACAATTACTAACAGATATTATATGATATGTTAACCATGAGAATATTTCTTCTGACCAATTTAAATACTTGCTCATGAAAAAAATAATAATTTTAGTAAATTCCTTATACTAAATATTCAAAGTTATAAAAATTATTTTTTACCTGTAAAAATTGTTTGAATTTTGATTTTACATTCTGAGATGTCAACTTAAATATGGTAAAAAAACCTGATTATGAATATGTTTTAAAATCATTTTTAGAGAAATAGCAGCCAGATGCATTTTTTGATTAGCCAGTATATCAAAATGCAAAGAAAAATTTTTTAAAAAGTTGTTATAGTTTCAATAAAATAATCATCATTAGAAAAAGTTTTAAATGTTCATACTTTACAACATGTTCAACACTTAAATGTTCATAACTTTTAATTTTAAATAGATCCTTTGTGTGAGTGGAGCATATATTAGAAGAAAGCTATAACTTAGCTTATTGGAACATTTAGACCAGGGCTGACCCTAGCTTTCTCCGGGGCCGGGGCAAAACTCAAAAAGGGAGCCAACTATTTCAATTTTCACAAAAATAACTTATAATACGAAAACATTGCTTGACAGCAGTGTAGCCAGAAAGCAGTTTTTCTACAAAAAAGTGCTTTATTTTCTCAATCTCAAAGCGAAATTTAATTATGACATTTTTCGCAATTTTCTATTACTTTACCATTATTTTTTTGGTGTAGTTTGCCCATCTTTCTTGTATACAAAACTTTGCTATACTAAAAAGTTGCTGTTTTGAATTTTACTCATTGGTTCTTATATTTTTACTAAGAATAAAAAAATAATATAAAAATAATTGCAAAATTTATCGCGTGGCCCGGGGCAATTTCCTCGATTGCTCGAGTATAGGGGCGGTAATGATTTAGACTCAACATTATCATGTTGATTCTAATTGAGCAAAAATGCTACATCCTTCCCATATTATTAAACATGTCCGATTTTTCAAGCATTACTTTTACAGGGACACGGGATAATTGGTATCCCTATATAGATTGTGACTTCTCAGTTTGTAGTGTAACAAAAATTTCATGGAGTCCACAAATTTATGATGTTTTTTCATGTATATATAAATTCTGTGAGCAATATTGTGATGCAGAAAGTCATGGCTTAGATTTCTGATTTTAGGATACTGAACAGATTCTACATTCAACTTCTTGGAGTGTCTCATAAACGAGACTGTCCGCTCATCAATTCACATATTTAATTTTCTGGTTGATGTCAATTGGGATATGGGAATTCAGTTATATGTATATAAATATAGTGATATTTATCGCTTCTTGTTAAATTTCGATGATCGAATATTATTATATAAAACTCGGTTTTTATCGGATAATTCCCGATATTACAGAATCAAGCTTTGGAATTATAGAGTATTAGTAAAGCAAAAGTGATTGCTTAACTTCCAATGGACTGCATACATTATAAAAGTATTCCTGATTCGTGGAAATTATTCTTGTAAAAACTCAAACAAATATAAATAAATTTATTACATTTTATGCATATTATATCTCATTTATAATTAACTTATAATTAATTTATAAATATTATCAATTAATTAATATATAATTTTTAACTTTATTTTGCATTTTTCGCTTCATCAGTGAGGAGAATTTCCGCTTGAGCTTTGACATCCTGTTACTACATATATTTCAATTTAAGGTTGGGAGTTTATTTATAGAATATGTATTAATAATATAACTTAAAAAATAATTATGTATTGTATTTTACAGATGACAATTTTATAAGAATATATATGGATTTTATATAGAAATGTTATATAATTTATATGAAAAATATTTATTAATATTAGCTTATAATCTCATAATAATAAATATTTTCAAATCTTATTCCTTAATTCTTTAAAACTGTGATACTTAAAAACAGTTTTGTTTAGAATTTTCGTTAAAGACGAATTCATAACTTTCAAATTTATTTTACAGCAAAAATGAAAACATCACCAGTATATCCACTTCAGAAAGAGAAAAATTTTATGCATGCCAAGAAAATTTTCCAAAATGATTGGGAACCATTAGTAAGAAGCATGTCATTCTGTTGTACATTCTGCATTTCATCAGTGAAGAGTCTTCTGGTGGAGCTTTGATTTAATATCCTATATTTCAATTTAAGGTTGGACAATTTATATATAGAATACTGTATTAATAATACATACTTTAAAAAATAATTATATACTAATTTTAGATAAATCATTTGTATAAGAACATTTATATAAATATATATGAATTTTACATAGATATGTTATATATTTTATATGAAATATAATTATTAATGTAAACTTATAATCTCATAATAATAAACATTTTTAAATCTTATTCTTTAAACCTTTAAAACTGTGATAGCTAAAAACTGTTTTATTTAGAATTTTCGTTCAAGACAAATTCATAATTTTCAAATTTATTTTACAGAAAAATGATAATATCACCTGTATATCCATTTCAGAAGGAGAAAAATTTTATGCATGCCAAGAAGATTTTACAAAATGATTGGAAACCATTAGTAAGAAGCATGTCATTCTGTTGTATGAGATTTAACAACAGTAAATTTTCAAATTCTGAAATAATTTTCTTACTTGTTATTATTGGAAATATTATTTATAGGACCATTAGAATTCCAATTATTATAATAGAGAAGCAATCTTTCCTCGTTGTAATTTTATCATCATACAGACTTCTTGTCGATACCTTAATAGCTATTATTTTTTGTCACTTTCAGATTAAAAAGGAAAATATTTTAATTTGCATGAATAAGATATTCAAAATATCGAACGGATTTAACTGGAAATATTTTCTCTTAACTAAAGTGATGTTCATTTGGTCCAATTTTGCAATGTTCAATCTCTTTCAATTTTCTGCTTTCGTCTTCTGCGACAGGGACCAAATCTTTTATACTTGGATTTTCTACACAGATATTGCTATTGGTGTACCTGAAAATATTGCACGTGAACCAAATCATTTATACTTGGATTTTCTACACAGATATTGCTATTGGTGTACCTGATAATATTGCACGTGGCATTTCTTGTCTTCACTTTTTTATTCTTTCTATATTTATGTTAATGCCTATAAATTTTTATCTGATTTTATTTGCTGTAATCTGTAGAGAGATCGAATATGCTTTTCAGCTTTTATACGACAAATCCTGTCAATATACCGATGAACCAAATGAACCAACTCGTATTATGAAAATATATCTAGAATTATTGGAAACTATAAATGATATCGAAGACATTTTTGCTCCAACTCTTTTTATTTTCACCATATCTATCGGAAGTAATATTATAGAACAACTTAGTTACATTACTCGTGATTCGATACATTTATTAAATGTGACATTTTTTATTTGTTTCTGCTGCTTTCCGTTTTATCTTTTTTGTAATGTGTGTACGGCCTCATCTAGAGTAACTGATTCGGCATCAAGAATTGGGAAAATATTTTATAATTTGTCCTTATTTTCTAATGACGAGTCAATTAGGTCACAATGTTTTCGATTTTCAGTAAAATGCATTCAAGATTTGCCTTATTTTACGGCCTGGAAAATGTTTCAGGTCAACAATAGTCTGCTTTTGACAGTTATCAGTGTTATTGTTACTTACACTCTCATTAACTATCAAATAGCTAGTATAAATTAATATAAGCATTATTTTTATGTAAAGAAATAATTTTATTACTGTTCTTTATAAAAGCATGTTGAATATTCTGAATTCTGGTGATTGGGGAACACGACCTCCATTTATAATTATAAACGATCGTCACTAATTGGTAATAATAGTAGAAAGCAATGCACCAATTATTAATCTAAATTATTAGATTTAAAAAATACTTAAAATCCAGAAAATTCACGTCAATCTTAAAATTCTACACATATTGAGTGCTACCACACACACACTTAAAAATAATAGTGGGCATTTTGTATTTAATAATTTGATTATAGAGAAGAAGTTTTCAATAAATTGATATTATAATTGTTATGTATGACAATTCATTACACCAAATTTTTCATTATACTCACCCTTAAGATAAGAAGATCGAATCTCTTTTTAAAATTTACACTTAGATTTATTGTACTAAATATATATTCATGTTCTTCATCGTTAACTTATATCGTCAACACCCGTTCTGTAGTTACAAATATAGTTCTTACGTAAGTTTTGTTCATAATTAGATACTATTTTTATTAGGTCCTAAAAATTGCTGAAATAATTTTATATATTTTGTTTTGTAATATTTTTCACAATTATACCGATGAAGAGTTTCTTATTTCACAGATTTGAACAGAAATTTCCCATTAATAAAGCGCGATTATTTTTTATCATCATCTTGAAATGCTGCCGTAATAGTATAAATAATTGTGTGATTTTACATAATATTGGTTGTTAGACCATTGTGTTTCATAATGTTTAAAATTACTAGTTTTTAAAATTTTGTGAAATTTGAAAATGAAATTTCATATACGTAAGTGCGAATATTCGTAACTACAGGAGTGCATTTTGTCATAAATGTTACTACTGTTCAGAATTATGTAGAGTACGACATATATTAATTCTGATTTAATGTATAAAACTTGAAAATTGCAGCATATTGTATAAAATAATACTTGGATAATTCAATCTAAACTCTTTTGTTGAATATGTATTGTTTTATCTTCTCTATCAATCTTTAATTTAATATTTCATTCATTGTATTCAGAATAAAAGTTGTAATCTTGTGTTGTAGTTCACTTGGTTATAATGTAATGATCTATAAAAAACTTCTTATGAATTCTTGTGTTTAAAAATATGGAAATCTATCTATACGTAATTATACATCCATGTTGTAAAGATTGTTTTTGTATAAACAGAATAAATCTTATTTTTTTCTAATGAATTTTTCTGTGTAAAGATTTATCTCTATTAAAATAAAAACATACAAAACATCGTTCCTTTGTTTGCTTTTTCTTTTAATAAAAAATATTCCTTAATATAACTTTCCATATTCTCCGTATAACGTTGTCAAGAAGTGTTGTTAAAAATGGATGTTATAGCTTCCTCTGTGAAATTCATAAGACAACAATTTTAGGTTGCAGGTGTTCACGTAAAGGTTCTATGCACATATAGAACTCAGTCGAAACAATGTCCCTTCTTATGAGAAAAAAGATTAAACATCCATACCTACTTTTAGTAAAATCATTTGCAATATAAAGAACTGAATAATAATATTTATTTTCTTTTAAATTATATAAAGCATTTAAGTAAACTATAAATATGTTGGGTTGACTATTAATGGTGCTATTTATCACAATAGTTGATTCTGATATACTACACTATATTTATTTCAGAGATGATTATGAAAGCCTAATCACAATTATAAACAGCATAAGCTTCTTTTCGAATAGTTAATTAAAACTGAAAATATTTTGATTTATATTATTAAAATTCTAATATAGATGATGTAAAATTAAATTACTGAGATATATATTATTTCAAAATATATATTTCGAAAGCAATCTCAGTGTTTGAAACCATAAGATATTTTAATTTCTTTTCATATTATTATTAATTTATATGATTATCTCTCCTATATCAGAAGATAATCGCTTAAATATTTTTATCTGTGGATTTGTTAAAACTTCTTAAATTATTATTTACTGTTATTTCAGATAATAAGATAATATTTATTTTTTTAATTATATGTTTTTGTTGCCAGATAAATAATTTTTATCAATAACTTTTTTATAAATCATAATTTATCTTGAATTCTAAACATTTTGAGTTTTCAGGTAACTCTCTCTTTAGGGGGATTTAACTAACCGCAAAATATAGTTAAATTATTTAAAAGTTTTTAAAATCGCCTTATCCCGACTTTTTCTCAATTTTTAGCAATAAAAAAATTTTGAATTATTTCAAAAATACTCACGACTCTTTGTTCAATTATTTAACATAAGAAATATTCTTCATTTAAAATATAAATCAAGTTCTTCTATATGTATATGAATAATTTTAGAGAATTTTTAACGTATCAAAATATGGATATTAATTATTATTTTCTCTTATAGTTTTGTTTATTTATTTTTAAGTAAATTTTGGTACTTCCATATTTCAAGAGAAATATATGATGATAAAATCGTAATGGTTACATTGAAAACAAAATAAACTTAAAAAATCATATTAATTTTCTAAAATTTCCTAGCCTAAATTTCTTATATAAATGAATATCTTAGGTGGAATATGTTAAGCCACTTTCAAATTTATCAGATTTGTAATTACTAACAATTCACCATTATATTATTGAAGTCGAAATTTTATATGCAAATTCGTAAATGAAGATACGAATATTGTATTCTAATGTTAAAAATTATATTTAAGACAAATTTAATTACATTTTAAAAACTATCTATACTTTATCTATTCTATTTTCGCTTTCATTATTAGAAACAAAAAGTAACTGATGTATGCAGTATACATGTTTAAAAACTGCAACAAGACACGAAATATAAATATAGACGGGCGCTCCTCTAGTTGGGAACATAATTCTTACATAAATTTTTTTTCGTAACTCGGATACTCTTGTTATTTTAGCTCCAAAATTAATAAAATAATTTTGCATATTGTATAATGTAATATATTTCACAATTGTACCAATTAAAAGTTTCATATTTCACAGATTTTAATGAAAAGTTTGAATATAAGGCAAGGAATTTTTGGTTTAATCGCCGCCAGTTTGAAATTCTGCCGTAATACGGTAACTAATTTTGTAATTTTACATTATACTGGTTACTAGAGCATTTCGCTATCATAACAATTATTGATGATTTTTTAAATTTCGGGAAATTTGAAAATGAAATTTCACATTTTTCGTAAGTACGAATGTTCGTAACGAGAGGAGCACCTGTAATGAATTTGGGTACAAAGTGAAATGGAAGTATTGGTTATTGATGATAGTGTTCAAATTTCCAAAATAAATAGAAAGAAAAACTGATATTGATTTGGATGGTAAATATAATAATATTTGTCTTCTGCGATAGGGATCAAATCTTTTATACTTGGTTTTTCTATACAGATATTGCTAGTGATGTTCCCGAAAATATTGCGTGTGGGATTTCTTGTCTAGTCCTTTTTATTCTTTCTGTGTTTTTACTCATGCCTATAAATTTTTATCTGATTTTATTTGCTGTAATCTGTAGAGAGATCGAATATGCTTTTCAACTTTTATATGACAAATCCTGTCAATATACCAATGTATTGAATGAACCAATTCGTATTATGAAAATATATTTAGAATTATTGGAAACTGTAAATGATATCGAAGACATTTTTGCTCCAACTCTATTTATTTTAACTATTTCTGTAGGAAGTAATATTATAGAACAACTTAGTTACATTACTCGTGATTCGATATATTTATTAAATATGATATTTTTTATTTGTTGCTGCTGCTTTCCGTTTTATCTCTTTTGTAATATATGTACCGCCTCATCTAGAGTAACTGATTCGGCATCAAGAATTGGGAAAATATTTTATAATTTGTCCTTATTTTCTAATGACGAGTCAATTAGGTCACAATGTTTTCGATTTTCAGTAAAATGCATTCAAGATTTGCCTTATTTTACGGCCTGGAAAATGTTTCAGGTCAACAATAGTCTGCTTTTGACAGTTATCAGTGTTATTGTTACTTACACTCTCATTAACTATCAAATAGCTAGTATAAATTAATATAAGCATTATTTTTATGTAAAGAAATAATTTTATTACTGTTCTTTATAAAAGCATGTTGAATATTCTGAATTCTGGTGATTGGGGAACACGACCTCCATTTATAATTATAAACGATCGTCACTAATTGGTAATAATAGTAGAAAGCAATGCACCAATTATTAATCTAAATTATTAGATTTAAAAAATACTTAAAATCCAGAAAATTCACGTCAATCTTAAAATTCTACACATACTGAGTGCTACCACACACACACTTAAAAATAATAGTGGGCATTTTGTATTTAATAATTTGATTATAGAGAAGAAGTTTTCAATAAATTGATATTATATTTGTTATGTATGACAATTCATTACACCAAATTTTTCATTATACCCACCCTTAAGATAAGAAGATCGAATCTCTTTTTAAAATTTACACTTAGATTTATTGTACTAAATATATATTCATGTTCTTCATCGTTAACTTATATCGTCAACACCCGTTCTGTAGTTACAAATATAGTTCTTACGTAAGTTTTGTTCATAATTAGATACTATTTTTATTAGGTCCTAAAAATTGCTGAAATAATTTTATATATTTTGTTTTGTAATATTTTTCACAATTATACCGATGAAGAGTTTCTTATTTCACAGATTTGAACAGAAATTTCCCATTAATAAAGCGCGATTATTTTTTATCATCATCTTGAAATGCTGCCGTAATAGTATAAATAATTGTGTGATTTTACATAATATTGGTTGTTAGACCATTGTGTTTCATAATGTTTAAAATTACTAGTTTTTAAAATTTTGTGAAATTTGAAAATGAAATTTCATATACGTAAGTGCGAATATTCGTAACTACAGGAGTGCATTTTGTCATAAATGTTACTACTGTTCAGAATTATGTAGAGTACGACATATATTAATTCTGATTTAATGTATAAAACTTAAAAATTGCAGCATATTGTATAAAATAATACATGGATAATTCAATCTAAACTCTTTTGTTGAATATGTATTGTTTTATCTTCTCTATCAATCTTTAATTTAATATTTCATTCATTGTATTCAGAATAAAAGTTGTAATCTTGTGTTGTAGTTCACTTGGTTATAATGTAATGATCTATAAAAAACTTCTTATGAATTCTTGTGTTTAAAAATATGGAAATCTATCTATACGTAATTATACATCCATGTTGTAAAGATTGTTTTTGTATAAACAGAATAAATCTTATTTTTTTCTAATGAATTTTTCTGTGTAAAGAATTATCTGTATTAAAATAAAAACATACAAAACATCATTCCTTTGTTTGCTTTTTCTTTTAATAAAAAATATTCCTTAATATAACTTTCCATATTCTCCGTATAACGTTGTCAAGAAGTGTTGTTAAAAATGGATGTTATAGCTTCCTCTGTGAAATTCATAAGACAACAATTTTAGGTTGCAGGTGTTCACGTAAAGGTTCTATGCACATATAGAACTCAGTCGAAACAATGTCCCTTCTTATGAGAAAAAAGATTAAACATCCATACCTACTTTTAGTAAAATCATTTGCAATATAAAGAACTGAATAATAATATTTATTTTCTTTTAAATTATATAAAGCATTTAAGTAAACTATAAATATGTTGGGTTGACTATTAATGGTGCTATTTATCACAATAGTTGATTCTGATATACTACACTATATTTATTTCAGAGATGATTATGAAAGCCTAATCACAATTATAAACAGCATAAGCTTCTTTTCGAATAGTTAATTAAAACTGAAAATATTTTGATTTATATTATTAAAATTCTAATATAGATGATGTAAAATTAAATTACTGAGATATATATTATTTCAAAATATATATTTCGAAAGCAATCTCAGTGTTTGAAACCATAAGATATTTTAATTTCTTTTCATATTATTATTAATTTATATGATTATCTCTCCTATATCAGAAGATAATCGGTTAAATATTTTTATCTGTGGATTTGTTAAAACTTCTTAAATTATTATTTACTGTTATTTCAGATAATAAGATAATATTTATTTTTTTAATTATATGTTTTTGTTGCCAGATAAATAATTTTTATCAATAACTTTTTTATAAATCATAATTTATCTTGAATTCTAAACATTTTGAGTTTTCAGGTAACTCTCTCTTTAGGGGGATTTAACTAACCGCAAAATATAGTTAAATTATTTAAAAGTTTTTAAAATCGCCTTATCCCGACTTTTTCTCAATTTTTAGCAATAAAAAAATTTTGAATTATTTCAAAAATACTCATCACTCTTTGTTCAATTATTTAACATAAGAAATATTCTTCATTTAAAATATAAATCAAGTTCTTCTATATATATGAATAATTTTAGAGAATTTTTAACGTATCAAAATATGGATATTAATTATTATTTTCTCTTATAGTTTTGTTTATTTATTTTTAAGTAAATTTTGGTACTTCCATATTTCAAGAGAAATATATGATGATAAAATCGTAATGGTTACATTGAAAACAAAATAAACTTAAAAAATCATATTAATTTTCTAAAATTTCCTAGCCTAAATTTCTTATATAAATGAATATCTTAGGTGGAATATGTTAAGCCACTTTCAAATTTATCAGATTTGTAATTACTAACAATTCACCATTATATTATTGAAGTCGAAATTTTATATGCAAATTCGTAAATGAAGATACGAATATTGTATTCTAATGTTAAAAATTATATTTAAGACAAATTTAATTACATTTTAAAAACTATCTATACTTTATCTATTCTATTTTCGCTTTCATTATTAGAAACAAAAAGTAACTGATGTATGCAGTATACATGTTTAAAAACTGCAACAAGACCCGAAATATAAATATAGACGGGCGCTCCTCTAGTTGGGAACATAATTCTTACATAAATTTTTTTTCGTAACTCGGATACTCTTGTTATTTTAGCTCCAAAATTAATAAAATAATTTTGCATATTGTATAATGTAATATATTTCACAATTGTACCAATTAAAAGTTTCATATTTCACAGATTTTAATGAAAAGTTTGAATATAAGGCAAGGAATTTTTGGTTTAATCGCCGCCAGTTTGAAATTCTGCCGTAATACGGTAACTAATTTTGTAATTTTATATTATACTGGTTACTAGAGCATTTCGCTATCATAACAATTATTGAAGATTTTTTAAATTTCGGGAAATTTGAAAATGAAATTTCACATTTTTCGTAAGTACGAATGTTCGTAACGAGAGGAGCACCGGTAATGAATTTGGGTAAAAAGTGAAATGGAAGTATTGGTTATTGATGATAATGTTCAGATTTCCAAAATAAATAGAAAGAAAAACTGATATTGATTTGGATGGTAAATATAATAATATTTCAAAATTAATATTTAAAATTAGTTGATTTAAAATTCTAATTGATAAAATTTCAACATTTTCAGATTAAAAATTGATTCTTTACTTTTAATAACAAAAACGCGAATATAGTTAAAATAATTATCATCCAAAGTAACTTGAAGAACGTTTATATGTATTGATTTTTACGAATTATTAATAGAATTACATTAGATATAAATATGTCCAATAACAGTTATAATTATTTACTCAAGTTGATTATTTCTAAACGCATAACAGTAATAATAATGAACTTTTAACATTAATGTTTGATTGCAGAATGTAAAATAATTCTATAGTTGGAAAATATTATCAGTTCTGCCATTATATATTGATAACAAGCAGTTACAGAAAGAAGTAAAATCGCTTAGTTTCGAAAAGAGTCGTTTAATTTTCATTTACTCGTATTTAGCATTTGGAATCCATTGGCTTGTGATGTCCAAATTTAACATTGATTTAACGACCTTAGATACCACGATTTCGTAATCATCGCGGCGAAGTGATGTCATCGTAACACCACTTATTGTTGCGTCATGGTGATGTCATAAACTGACGGTGTTGCATCACTCATTGTCACGTCGCAATGATATCTTTGTTGTAGATATTAAAAATAGATGACGCTTTAAGTAGTATATATAAACCCAACGTTTTATCTGCACTGCTGAAACGTAGCGCTATCTATTGTCAAAAATATAAAATAAAATTTTGATAAAAATCAAATGCAATGTTGTACAATTTAACGATTCTACAAGATTAAATTATACATCAAAAGCTATTAATGGTAGAACATAACTTATAATTGTTATAGAATATATCAATTATCTTCCACTATTAACTTTTGAAAAGATCAAAGTTCATAGTCGAAGATACTTAGTCAGAAAAAATCAGACATATTTTTGAAGATTATAGAGAAATTATTTATACGAAATTGAAATTTTTAATAATTATAACCGAACTATTCTTTTTTTAATTAATTAAAAAATACAAATATTTTTAACAATTTTGTCAACAGATAGTGAGAGATGAACAGCTCCGGCCAAAATGTTTGTCACTTTCAACTAGGCGCTGGAAACCGGAAATAGAAATTGAAATTTTTAATTTTTAATAATTATAACCGAACTATTCTTTTTTTAATTAATTAAAAAATAAAAATATTTTTAACAATTTTGTCAACAGATAGTGAGAGATGTACTGTACAGTACCTATTTTTTATAACAACAGGCTATACATTTTTATAACAGGATTATCCTATTTTGTAGGGACTCTTGGCTGCAGCTGTCAGAGTACAACTGCAGCCAAATGTACAGTACCTACAAAATCGGATGAAATTTAAAAAATTCGAAAATTCTTCAGCATTTTGATATTACGACGAAAATTCGTGTTGGAATGTTGCTTCTGTGTTGTTGGTTCCTTCTGTTACCTAGAAAGATTTAAAAATTCGAATATTATTAACGTTCGGGAAATAATTCTGGAATATTCGTGATGTTCTCTGTGCCAAAAGATGACATTATCGCATGTAAAATACTAACATTATGACATAACTGCATTATATAAAAACTGACATCATAAAATATCATCGATGTGTCGTGTGATGCTACAATGAAGTAAAAGCTTTGAAATAACTGATATCGAATTAAAAATGTGTTATTGAGTAATCTCAGACTTGATATTAAAATAATTGTTTTGATGACATCTAACTTTTCTGAATTAAGTTCTACAAATTCTTTATTGTTATTTTTTGTATTCGTGTTTAGGTAGTTCGTATTTTTTGCATTCGTGTTTACCTGTTAGTAAATCGTTAAAATAATAATAAACTAGAGAAAAATATGCAAGTTCTGATTACCATCTTATCCCGACACTTTTTAATGGTATTCCTTTATAAATTATATAGAGAAGTTAGAGTGAATCGGAAGAAGATGGTAATCGGGAGAAGAATAGTTCTGATTACCATCTTATCCCGACACTTTTTAATGGTTAGGTTAGGTTAGGTTAGTTTTATTACGCCGTCATATCCTCATGTGATATTCTGTATCTGGCGGCGGCCATTTATAGCTCCCATCACAGGCTGGCCAGCACCCATGATGGGGTCAACCGGATGGTTGAAGGATGGGGTTCAACAGGCCGGGCCCGGACCCCTCCTGAAAAATTGGAGGTGTGGGACCCGGATTTGAACCCGGATCCTCCAGGGTGGTAAGCCAAAGCTTTACCACGCGGCCCAATTTTTAATGGTATTTCTTTATAAATTATATAGAGAAGTTAGAGTGAATCGGAAGAAGATGGTAATCGGGAGAAGGAGCTTATTTTTCTCTAATTCTTTAGTATTTAAACAGGTGGTGATTTATTATAACCTCCTATAAGCTCGCCAAAAATATAATGATGACTATTATCAGATTATCAATTACTCGCATTAGAAATCGGAAAGTTTCTAGCGAGTATTGAAATTTTTATCAAAAATTATAGTCACTTTTTGAAGTATTATTATTAATCGTAATAAATTCATCATTCTAAAAATTAATGCGTGTAATGTAAAATGGACACTTTAAGGAATACTTTTCTTTTGATGTAGTTATAATTTTAAGTCACGTGATTAAAAGTTGCATCTCACCCTGATCGTCGGGAAAGATGGCAATATGTAATGGACACTTTAAGGAATACTTTTCTTTTGATGTAGTTATAATTGTGTCATTTTAAGTCATGTGATTAAAAGTTGCATCTCACCCTGATCGTCGGGAAAGATGGCAATATTTGCTTCAGGGTTAGATGCCGAATTTAAATTTTTATATTTGTGATTTATTTTCATAAATTAAACGATAAGAACATATATAAGAACCGAAGCATGGGTCTTTGGTTCGAAGAGAGTTTAAAACTTGCAGCATAACATATATACAGAGGAGACATGAATTGCTTCAATGCTTCACAGATATATGATAGGCCTATTACCTTACAGAATGTTAAAAAAGATACTATAGAAATATAATGATGAAAAATATGGCATGGAATCACACAGTAAATAATTCATTATATGTTTAATACTAATTGTGTATAAAGGGCTTAGAAAAAACTACTAAAACCACTTTCCTAAGTGTTTGGTATAGCTTATTTTATATGGACAAATGGACAACTCCTAATCTTTTCTTAACTAAAAAGATTGCCTCTAATTCAACTTTTGATTTTCGAGATAGGGAGCCAAACTAAAGGCATCAAAGAGTCGAATGTGGCTGAAAACCCGCAACTTTGACAACCCTGGATGTATACAATATCTAAATAGCTGATTTTATTTAATTCTTGTAAAAATCTATAGAATTTAATAAGAATAAATTATTAAAATTTATTCTATTAAAATTTACATGGTATAGTAAACAGGAAGTTTGTTGGATGAAAAAAGAGTTCATTTTGGCTATTTATTAAAGTGAATATCATGAAAAGCGCTAGGATAAAATGACTAATTGAAACTTTTTTAAAGAATTATAAAAAATTATCTGATTGTTATATCAAAGTTTTTGATGGAGTCATATATGCAAAACACTTGTAAGTTTAAGTACAAAAAATATGAAATGAAAATATTCAAATTTAATGTGAGTTTTAAGGTCAAAAGTATGGCGAGTTCCCCCGATTCACTAATATATTTATGTTTAAAATTAATCTATCATCTAAAACTGTATAATTTATGATGATAGATAATACAATATTGTGATCTGAATGAAACTAATATTTGAATCTCTCATCAATTGAATAATGGCTATAATTAATATTTTATTCTTAAATTCTATTTTAAAGACATTTATATTATTATTGTTGTTATTATTAATTGAAATTATAATATATTACAATATTTAATTTTTAATTAATATTACACTTATTTTTATAAATTATCTTGATTGATTGAAGAAGATATAATTAAAAAACTGGAAAAATTTATTAATATTATAGTGCAAACCATGCTAATATTCTTCTAAGAACAAACCCCTTGAATCGATTAAATTATACATATTATGGCATATATTACATATTTTCTAAATTACATAACGTTACAGATAACTGGCATATTTTAACTATAATCCGCACATTTAAAATTTATCAAACATGGTAAGCATTTCAACGAAGAATGGTAAGATAAAACATGTTATGCATTCATGACCAAGCATCCCTAAGATTTTAGTGATAAATTTCGAAAAATCATAATAATATAAAATAATAAACTATGTTACTGTTTATCATTTTATGCTATCATATGTTTTCGAATGTGATAATGCCATAATCATTTCGAAACGATAAAAATTAATACCATAATGACAGAATTATTAATATTGTATCTTATTAAAAATTTCAGTTACAATTCTAAAGATTTAAATCGCAAGAGGAAAAGCAGAAGAAGATTTCATAAAAATTTTAAATTTATGTATTAATTGATATGAATATTATTAAATTGATATATAATAATAAGGTAAGTGAAAACAACGCTAATAACTGATACCAATAGACCTTTACCTACAGTAAAAATTCCCGAAGCAGAGAAATACGGGAGTTCGTGTAAATTTTTCATACAAAAACGAAACGTAATTTCTTGCATTTCATTGTTTAGCGAAATAGATTCTTCGAATAACAAAGAAGTAACTGTTTTTGCCATCTCGGAGATACGTGAAGTAGATAAACATACGTTAACAAATACTAAAAACGAAAAGACAGAAAGAAAAACTCTGGTATTAAATATCCAAGGAAAGTCATCAATAGACAGAAGTAATCCTAGAGAAGCCATCATATTTCCACCAATTTGAATTGTCCAAAAGAACAGCAACCAAGAATATATATCTTGAATATCATTTACATTTCTTATCAGTTGCCTAGTAGCCATGATAGAGCATTGAATATCCTTATTTTGCTTTTCTGAACTGCTTAAAACGTTAAACAACTGTTTAAAAGCAGTTTCTAATTCTTCGCAGATGAGAATAAAGTAGAGGAGTAGGAGATTATCAGACATTAATATTAAGAAGTTAGCAACAACCTGAATTAAAAAAATCAGATTTAAAATATTTTTATCAATTTGGAATTCGGAGAAAATATTGAAATAGTACTTTGAACTAACATTAGTAGTGGAAAAGTAGAATTCATACAGACTAACAGCAATATATGATGCAACAGTAATCCAAATCGAAGCCAATTTGACAACTAAAATTATTTTGTTTACTCCGCTTCTCGAAGTTATCTGAAGAATATTCTGCAAGCAGAAAGTAATTTTATTCTTCTTTACATGGAAGTGGCAGCGTGTTGCAAATGATATTGATACAGAAATTACATAAAATATTTGAAAACAAAGATGGACGAACTTTAGTTTGTGTAAGATAATATAAACAAGTATATATAAGTTGAATAATAACAATAGTTTAGTCAAGATAAGTGTGATGACAGAGGGTAAATTAATTCTCCTTCCTTTCATTTTCATTCCCAAAATATTCATGCAGCCTAATAATGGACTCCACTTGGTAAAAATGATATCTTGTACGGTCATTTTTGAACAGGAATCTGGTTGCACTTCTCTAACAGGAAACATTCTTTCTGAATTTGGATAACAATATTAATGTAAAGAAAAAACTTAAAAATTTTCCCTATAGTCTGAAATAGTTTTTCTTCTTTGACTATAGTGACTCTACTTTTTTGAAAATTATTTGCGAGTTCAGGAAATACTCCGAGAAGTATCTGTTGAAGAAGATAAAGAATGACGTCATATCACATGACTCTACTTTTGAAAATTATTTGCAAGTTCAGGAAATACTCCGAGAAGTATCTGTTGAAGAAGATAAAGAATGACGTCATATCACAAGACAACATGATTTGTTGAATAGGTGGACCGTCAGCCATACATCAAACCACATTGTCAGGCGACTAAAGATTCGTGATGTTATTCTTTAGCTACTCCATTAGAAACTTTTTGGAACTTTTTCTGAACTCGCCCATTTTTGCAAAAAGCAGGAAAGTAAATATAATCGAAATTTTTCAATGCATTTAATCAAGCAAAGCAAATTTGTTTTTCTCTTGTATAAATATATATTATTTACGAGATGAAAATAAAAAGAAGACAACAATTCCTTTATGTAATTTGATTAAATTATATAATCATGTACAGAATAAATTACTTATTTTAAAAATAAAATGTTTGTTTAGGCCAATGCTTTCATCTTTTTGAAAAGAAGGATTTTCATAATTTGGTTAGAAATAATAAAGGTTTTCATAAAAGGCATTTCGTAGTAAAGGAAAACCAAAACATTTTTCAAAAAATGGTAGAGGAAATAGAATAAATTTATGCTAATAAAGTAGTCAATTTTTGGTCTCAAAATGCAAACCTTCAATGCAATAATATTAAAAAATTATTCAATATATGCTGAAAAGTTGAATTATATATGATGCTGATGCTATTCTTTTATTTCTGCAGATAAATGATTAATTTTTTCTCGTATATTTACAGATATTATGATTTTTCCTATAATCCTAATAATCCTACAGATGATATATACTTCGAAGATGCAATTAATAATAAAATTGCACGCAAACTCTGCTTTGGTGTGCATAGAAAAGAGTTTATTAAAATTATTTTTATCCATTATACAGAATTATATAATTTTTAATACGGATGCACAGATTCGCAATAGATTCACTATGGCTTATAGGATGGCCACCGAAAAACTACGAAAGTTTTATCTCATATCATGTTTATTAATTACATATTACAAAGCAATGTAATCGGAAGTAAATAAAGAATTTTTAATTGGATGCTTGATATTGCGTTGATTTTTAACAATTTTTTTATATTACGTTCGCTATATGTAATAACCAAACGCAAGATTGATTCCAAAGTTTCATTAGTTAAACGATAGTGTTACCTTGTAGGCATGTATAATTTTTTGTCCATGCGCACAACGTAAAATAAAAATAAATTATCTATATTAGGGCCAGGAATTTGCCCCCTCCCCCTAGCGGAGACAGATGGGAGAGACGCGAAAAAAACAATGTCGAATTTCGATCAGCTTGCGATTTTCGTCCCTAATAACAATAAATCGCTGAAAATGTTTACATCAGGTTCCGACGAATAGTCGCGAAATTACACCTGGCTCGGCGAAGGTTCGAGAAATAAACATCATCTGTCCTCTCCTGGGAAAAAGGTGAATGAAAAGGTCACGGGATTAAAGAGCTAACGTTACCCGGGACCGACGCAATTGTTCTCCGTTTGTCCTCGGACAAGTAAAGAAAATCTTGGTCCTATACCCTCACTCTTAGGCCTGGGGTCCACTACACCTGAAAACACGCATGAAACTGAAAACTGAAACTGTAAGTGATGCAGCTTCCGTTTTGTACGCCTTATCTTCGCCAGAAACTTACCTGAAATACAGTATAATCCAAGCTTATAAATTTAACGTTTCAGTTTCAGGTCTAACTACATAGCCAATCAGAGTTTAATATTCAGTAGCTAAGATGGCGGTGCGCAGACCAAGAAAAATTTTCGGTTCAAGACTTTTAGGTTCTGCGCATTTAATGCTATGAATAATAAAAAGCTCTTATTTTATTAATTTCTTTCGTGTTTTAAGTCAGATAGATTATACGAATCTTAAGAAAAGTAATGATCTTTTGTATTATAAATCAGATAGATTATACGAATCTTAAGAAAAGTAATGACTTATAATTTTAATGTTTTCCTTCTTAATTAACTCGTTTTTGTGTCGTAGTTTTGACAAAATGGCAGAAGCATATTGTAAACGTAGGAGAAACTTAGAAGTACTATTTAGAATTCCGAAAATACAACTTTTCTTTAAAATAAGCAAGAAAAATACAAAGATGTTTTATTAGGCTGCAATAGGCAAAAAATTTGGACTTGATGGTAAGTTTTCCTAGATTAATATACAACGATACTATAGATCGGTTAACTTATAGTTTAATGTAATCAAAGGGTTTTGGTATAATAGGAGAAAAAGTCCCAGCAGAATTTCCCCTCCCCTTTACCTAATCCCCTAATTAAACACTCCTCAGTTTACTGGTGAAGATCGCATGTGGGGCAGAAGCCCCATTCTCAAGTTATGGGGCTCCAAAATATTGGTCGGTTAACTTATAGTTTAATGTAATCAAAGGGTTTTGGTATGAAAGGAGAAAAAGTCCCAGCAGAATTTCTCCTCCCCTTTACCTAATCCCCTAATTAAACACTCCTGAGTTTACTGGTGAAGATCTCATGTGGGGCAGAAGCCCCATTCTCAAGTTATGGGGTCCCAATTTGGGGCTTGGAATCACGTTTTTTATTATTTTCTGAAAACTTTTATAGATAATCGGATATTTTAAACGATTTTAGATCTATGTTATCATTCCAAATCGAATGCAATCAACTTAAATAAGCTACGACTTATTTTTACGAAGTTACGTGATTTTTCCCCCCTACGACGATGTTTGGTAGAATTCTCAAATATTTAAATTATTTATTGTTTTGTATATAAAACATCCTATTAATTAAATTACATTCGTTTCACTTTCCACACTGAATAATAATCAAATATTGAACTTTGAAGATCATCTTTGTCAGTCAGTCGAAAGAGAGAAATTCTACCACTAGATTGTACTGTAAAGTTCTGTCGGTACTTATTTATGTTTGTGTGGAGCTTAAGCAACTGAAAGCAACCTGAAACGTAATTTTGCTCGTTTCAGTTTATATTATCAGTTTCGGTTTTCAGATATAGTGGAATCCAAGCCTTATGGTCCCGCTCCTCGTCATAATTCGATCGTCGTATTTATTACCATCCAAGCTACGGCGATAGTTAGAAGATTGTCATATCCGCAATCGTTCCAGCAACAGCGATTGTTAGAAGATTGTCATATCCGCAATCGTTCCAGCAACAGCGATAGTTAGAAGATTGTCATATCCACCATCGTCCCAGCAACGGTGAGAATTAAAGGATTTTATTAGAAGCCAGAGGATCAATCGCCAAGTGAGCCCATCATTAATTACGCTGACGACGCCATTTGTGTTAATTCAGTGTTAGTTCATCAACAGTAGACTAAAGACTATACTCACTTTGGACTAAAGACTTTTAGTGTCGAACATCACTGTGGAAGATGCACTGTGTTATAAATGTCCTCGGATAAAGTAAGTACAGGTCTTTCTGTTGTGCTCGACGGCTGTAAAAGTTATCATGTACAGTCTCTCTCTTTGTTAAAATAAAGAAGGAATCAGTTAAAATTCATAACGTAGTCTTTATTGGCATTAGCCCATTTCGTTACTCATCCTTACCCACATGCGCGTACTCAGCCACAAAGTCAGCTACCTGTCTGTCTTCTCTTGCTTACGCGCGCATTCCACGCTCGCCCTAACGATTATTTCAAACCTATTTCCCAACCTATTTCTCACATATAAATATAATAAAAATTGAAATGTTTATTATTATAAATATGATTATTATTTTTTCTTAGTGTTTAAAAACATTTAATATTGAACCACTGTAAAAATAATTTCACATCAAAAAAATATTATTTGAAAATGCATTGTTCAAAACTACAAATAATATTTCGTTGATTTTGTGACTTGTAAACATTTTTCTCAGAATCTCTTCCAAAAGAACGTAGAACAGGAAAATCCTGTGGTATATCGGAATCCGCGGTATAAACGAGAGCGTTGTATCCGGGGAGCAATGTAATCACACTTAACAACGGACCCTATAATAATGAAAAAATTATTGGTACTTTTGTTTGTATGCATGTTGTATGTTTAATTATGATTCTAAAATGTAATTGTATCAATGTTTAGTGTATTTACTTATAAATGAAGAATATTACGCGTAACATTATCAAACTCCTTTTGCATGTAGGTGCATAGAGATTGCCACGAAAACAACAGTTTAATTCTTTAGATTTCTGTAAAAATTTAAAAAACATTTTCTTTTATGAATAGATATTCATAAATAAGTATAAATTTCGAAATAAATTATCTTTGTTAGTAATATTTTCTAATTTGGTGAGTAAATGCCATTTAATTTTTCTCCAGTATCACGCCAAATAATATTTCCTAGAGAATAATGCATTACTGAAAACAATGAAATTACTTGGAGATTGGAAGGCATATTATAATTAAAATTTAAAGAATATAATCAATGCAAATATGAAATGAAACAGGTTTAGTTACACATTAAATTTCGTGCATTAATATAACATTTTTATGTATTTAAGATTATTTGAATCCATGTTACGAAAATCTTCATAATATTTTGAAATGATTTAATTTCAATATTTCAACTTTTAATATACTTGCAATATGTTTTCCGTTGAGTTCCATATATTCTAAATGAATAATACAAGTACGTAATTTTTATTGTTCAAAATGGCTGGATAGATTTATGTTTTTTTTTATCTTCTATACAATCATATCTTCATTTTTATTCCACAATGTACAAGGGCGAAAATAGTAATTGACATTTTTTCTCGGGTACCATTAAATTGGTATATGTAAGTTGTAAGGAGTTTGAGAGATATCGTAATTTATTTTTCCTGCCATGAAACATTACTTATCTGTTTTGAGTAAAACTCTCACATAAATTACGACATGGCACATAGTTTGGAGTTTGACAAAGTGATAGACTATAGGAGCGTTATTTGATTTCTGTGATCTCAAAGAAAGAGATCATGTGACAATTAATGAAAAATGATTGCAGTATATGGAGAACACATTAGGAATCGATCAAACATGGAAATTTCCACGGCAATGCCGGCCGCGAATTCTACAATTGCCAATTCGGCTGAACAGCCATGTGATAAAACATTCCCTTACCACTTTCGAGGTATGAGTTCTAATCCAGGACTACAACTCCAGTTCTTCAGAACATAATTAAACCCGGTCCATTGAATCCCAACATAGACGATATTAAAGTGTTGCTGAGGAGATATAAATTTAAGAAACTACATTTGTGTTTTCCGAAAATAAGAGTGACTATATTGTTGCTAGAGATAAATTAATCGGTTTTAAGAAAAACTATAATCTTTCGGATAATTTGTAATAAATATTTTCCCAGGTTTCTTCCCTGAAAGATGGGAAAAATGGACAGGATCTTCGAGAAGTAGCATCATGCATTATTGATTTCTTTTGCGAAATTAGACCAATTAAACATAAAATTTATTTCTCTGGTATATATTTCCTCAGCACGTGGTTTCTGCATTTTATGAATGTAAAATATCCAGTGCAAATACTTGAACATATAACGGAATGGTTAGATAATAATGAAAATGAAGAATTTGTTATATTAAAAACTACATATGGAGTAGCATTTAGAAATTATTTGATCACTGCAGAACAACATAAAATTTTAAGTAATCGGATTAAAACTTTCTCATATTTAAAAATTTTAGATTATAAATGTATAATTTTATAAATGTACAATGTATGGCATTCAAATTATATAATAATGTTTCATCAATAAATGGATTGCAGAAATTGAGTTTCATTGATTCGATTTTTTTAAATTATTCTTAAATTAAATGATTAATATAATATATATTTATTATAGTTCTAGTATGAAAATGAATACAGTGGTGCCTCGCAATTCTACGTCCCGCAATTCATCGGTCTCGCAATTTGACATTTGAGTTTCGCGGGTTGGCGCATGAGCGTGGATGGAATTGTGTGATGTCATTTGCTATTTGTCAGTTCTTTTTGGGCTACATTGATGTTTGCCCGTGTTGTTTTTGTTAATTTTCAATTCTACATTTGTCAGAAAGTAAAAAAATTGTAATTATTATTATTTTTTTTTTTGAGTGAAATTTAAGAAAGGGTTCAAAGAGAACTGACCAGAGGAATAATTCCGAAAAGAAGAACACTTGATTGAGACAGAGATGAAAAAAAATTGTAGATAAAGTGCAGAAAGGTAGAACAATTATAGAAACAAAGAAAATATTGTGGATAAAGTGCAGAAAGGTAGAACAATTAAAAAATGTATCTCGAGTATGGCATTCCTAGGACAACTGTGATAAAGTTTTGCAACAGAGAGAGAAGATTATGTGTGCTAGGGTTCTGCTGGAAGATTCATTCCAGCATCCAAGGGCTAATAAATTGAGTGTTGTGTATAAAATAGTGTATTTTGAATTTAGTGTGTTATATAATAGTAAAACACATATAATAAAGTTAATAATATAGTGTATCTCTCTCACTTCACCCGTTAGGGGAGTAGGGTGAGGACCGATAACGAATTAATCTATTTTATATAATTTTATATGGGAAATATTGTCCCGCAATTCGACAGTTTCTCAATTCGACATTGCTTTGGTGACAGATTACTGTCAAATTGCGAGGCACCACTGTATTACATTGGCGAGGATTAGTGTCGAATTGCGAGGCTCCACTGTATTTCGATAAATATAAAAAAATTGTGGACAGTAAAATAAATATAATGACCTTCTTAGCAAAAAAGTTAACTATATCTCTGTTTCTCTGGCTCTCCTTTATCATTAATCATGTCATCTTTAGCATATTTTCGAAGGAATGGGAAACTTTTAAAATAAACATTTTGGTTCTATTCTCACTACTAATGTTTCAACTAATTAGCAGTTTTTCACAAAATTTGATAGTAATGTTCTACCTTTAAAATAACATCGATACAACATTTTATACACTAGTTTAAGCTATTTAAATTTGCTGATATTCAATCTTTGATGAGAATCTCATGAAATAATAGATTTCTACGATATTTAGCAAGAATGCCACATCATTCTTGCTGATCGAGATTTCATATCAGTTGAACTTCAACCAGCTAAACATGGTTGGCAATGTTTAAATTTCACAGATTTCTCTCTATAATTACTGATCTATTGGATCGATTTTACGATATTTAGCAAGAATGCCACATCATTCATGCTGATCGAGATTTCATATCAGTTGAACTTCAACCAGCTAAACATTGTTGGCAATGTTTAAATTTCACAGATTTCTCTCTATAATTACTGATCTATTGGATCGATTTTAATGAATTTCAGGAAAATAAAATTTTACTATATATTTAATTCCATCTGTTGAAAAATGACGAACATTTAAATCCCTATAATAGCTGATTAACCGTTTCATAGATTTTTAAATATCAACATGAAGGTTATACAGCCGAATATGATTATAATGGTATATATTTTGATTCCGTATTTTTAATAATTCTATTAATAAAATAAAGAACATAATCGGAAAATAGATGAGTAGATCTTTCCAGAATTGCTTATGATAAACTGAGTTTGCACGCTTTTAATTATCGTAATCTATATCGTCGTGAGTGGCTGGCTCAATGAAAGAACATATTCACATAGCACTTTTCGCTTGCACCCACACAGTTTGATAATTCCAAATAAAAATAACATTTAAGTGTCATAATTCTTAATGGCTAAAGATGGCTCTAAAATTTGATTATTTATTTTTTATTTGGTCTGAAATCAAAGATGAGCAGTCAAACAATTTTACAATTCAATTTTAGCATAACGTAGGATAAAAACGGGAGAGATGGTAGTAGTGGAAGAGACGGCGCAACTAAATATTTACATAGCCTAGAGATCAGTGTGGTAGTGGTTATAGCATTCAGTATCTGACATACATCAACTCATATAATTTTAAAGCAAATCATCATCACGCTGGCAATAAAAATCAGTTTTAGTTACTTTCTGAAGAAATGTTGGCTAAAACCGATCTTTATTGAGGGGAAAAAATCTAAAGATTAAAACATTCTGAAAGCTAGAGAGCTAAAAAATAAACTTATTTTATGATTTAGTTTTCTATATTTAGTAATCTGTAAACTTTATTAGTATATTTAATCTTATAGCTTCAACTACTAAAAAATGGCAAGGCGTCGAAACTTTTGAGATACACTCTTAATATATCTGGGCTGTTCATAATATTTGCGAAAAGATCATACACTTAAATGTTCTTATACGTCAAATCAGAATTGATGTGTAAGAACACTTCTTTGTGTACAACTATGTAAAAAGAATGGGCGTTGAAATCTCTAAAGTTTTTTCCCTCCTAATAACTTTTGAACTGTTTGATTGAATTTTATAAAATTTAGCGGTTCGATCAGAATATTCATTTCGAATTTAAAATAAAATCAATAAATTTGTAGATTCGTCTGATTAGATGGGCGTTGAAATCTCTAAAGTTTTTTCCCTCCTAATAACTATTGAACTGTTTGATTGAATTTTATAAAATTTAGCAGTTGGATCAGAATATTCATTTCGAATTTAAAATAAAATCAATAAATTTGTAGATTCGTCTGATTAAAAATAGTCGGCCTTCAACATTCTCAGGTTTTTATTTAAGGACTATGGAATTATCTAATCGACTTTTATAACATAAAAAATATTTTAATAGAATTCGTGTAGTGTTATTTTCGATAATCACTTAGATAATCAAGATAGAGACAGGGAGTTGTAATGTAGATATGAAAAAATCATTCAAGATGCAATGCTGTATCACCGAATGACTATGCAATACATTTCATATCATAATGGCAATTATAAACAAGATTATCGTACATTGGTTGAATAGCTAGGATTATGCTATAATACATATGAAATATTTACTAGAGAAATTATGGGCAGCGGTTGTTCATATTGCAGTATATATGATTAATCGTACTAATCCTATGATAACTTGAGCTAGCTTCTATGAAGTTCTTATTACGTACTTAGTAGAAGCAGCTACAGTATCCATCTTTGAGAAAACACTTCTTGATAACGTAATACCAGAAATATTGAAAGTTAAATCGAGGAATGTTTTTTATTAAAAGAGAAAAGGCAAACAAGGAAAAGATATTGTATCCGTTTTTATTTTGACACAGATATCAATTCTTTACAGAATGAAATAATTAGAACTTAATTAATTAATAAAAAATCATTCAAGATGCAATGCTGTATCACCGAATGACTATGCCATACATTCATATCATAATGGCAATTATAAACCAGATTATCGTACATTGGATGAATAGCTAGGATTATGCTATAATACATATGAAATGTTTACTAGAGAAATTATGGGCAGCGGTTGTTCATATTGCAGTATATATGATTAATCGTACTAATTCTATGCTAACTTGAGCTATCTTCTATGAAGTTCTTATTACGTACTTAGTAGAAGCAGCTACAGTATCCATCTTTGAGAAAACACTTCTTGATAAAGTAATAAGGCTATATGCGTTTTTATTGACACAGATATCAATTCTTTACAGAATGAAATAATTAGAACTTAATTAATTAATAAAATAAATTATTTTTTGTTTTTACGAAAATAATCTTTATATCATGGAAAATATGTGACATTGACTTCGTCTATGAAGTCAATAAATCCATTTAATAAGATCTACATTATAGCTAGTACAAGATTACAAATTTTATTGTGAATGCACTGAATGTATTATTAAGATATTAAGATAAACATTTAGGGAAAAATAAAACAATGCATTTGCTACATAGAATTCGCACCCTAATTGGCACGTGCAGAATCAGGAACAAATCTACTATAAAATACTTTCTACTGCATTAAAATAAGGTGTTTAGCTATATTATAGCTTGTACAAGATTACAAATTTTATTGTGAATGCACTGAATGTATTAAGATATTAAGATAAACATTTAGGGAAAAATAAAACAATGCATTTGCTACATAGAAAGTTTACATTTAATTATATATTTATATTATTTGATTGTAATTTATATTTTTACATATTTCGTTTCCAAATTTAAATAGTCAGTAGAACATTAAGTAAGAATATAATACATCACAGTCTATTTAATTCGGACCAACAGTAACATTTCTGATTATTTATTTGACGATGTAAACATGAATTTACATTCAGTATAATGAAATAGAAGTTTATATTTAGAAAGTGATATCAGTATTGTTATAATAGTTTGGTGTAACGAAGTGCTATGCATAGCAATTTTAATATATTGTATAGTAAAAATGTTCTCTATAATCAATTTATTAATTAACTTACGTGCCTATTATTATTTCTCATTAAATATGTATAGAATCTTGAAATTGGTGTAAATTTCATGATATAATTTAGCGTAGTAGTTGAGGTACTCCTTTCTATTATTAATCGAATTAATAATGTTTCATTGTAATTATAATAAGGATATAAATTTACATATAATTCACTCAGTTAAACAGTTTACTTTATCCATTAATATATATTGAAATTGGTGTAAATTTCATGATATAATTTAGCGTGGTAATTGAGGTACTCCTTTCTATTATTAATCCGAATTAATAATGTTTCATTGTAATTATAAAAAGGATATAAATTTACATATAATTCACTCAGTTAAACAGTTTACTTTATCCATTAATATTTGATTAATTACATGAATTCCATTCTTTGCAGTATGTTTTTAGTATGTTCAACGTTGGATGGTGTAAATTATATCAACATTAAAAGAAATTTTTTCTTTTATATTTTGTTTAGATTATGTTCACAAAATGCATCATATAATATACTGTGCAAGTGATATTTAATTCTGTAAGTCTGTTGAGTTGTAAATCTGTATTATTATGTTTCTGCAGACATGAAAATGTTAATAAGTTTAATATTATATTGTTCAGCTTAGTATTATTGAAAAGAAAATCAGATTTCATTGTTAGTTGAATCTCAGTTCTCGTTATATCTCTCTAACTGATATAACACCCAGTTATAAGTTGTATCTCTAATTTATAAAGTAGTACGTTCCTGCTTCGAATGATTAAGATCAAAGGAGAAACGAATTACCCCCTCTATTTTACTACTGTTTTTAATTACAAAAAGGAAAGTAATCTATTCAATCTAGAAAACTTTTAGTAAGGTTGGGGATAACTTAAAAAAATAATTAAAATTACGTTGCCAACGTTTTGATTTAGAAATAAAATTATTTCGTTACATATAATTAATGCTTAAATTAATTCATACTAGCCATTTGATAATTAACGAGAGTGTAAGTAACAATAACACTGACAACTGTCAAAAGAAGACTATTGTTGACTTGAAACATTTTCCAGGCTGTAAAATAAGGTAAATCTTGAATACATTTTACTGAAAACTGATAACATTGTAATTTAACTGATGCGTCGTTAGAAGATAAGGACAAATTATAAAATATTTTTCCAATTCTTGATGCCGATTCTGTTACTCTTGATGAGGCGGTACAGATGTTACAAAACAGATAAAACGGAAAGCAGCAGAAACAAATAAAAGTTATAATTTTTAATAAATTTATCGAATCACGAATAATATAACCAAGTAGCGAGATAACGTTACTTCCTATAGAAATGGAGAAAATAAAAAGAGCAGGAGCAAAAATATCTTCGATATCATTTATATTTTCCAGTAATTCTAGATATATTTTAATAATTAAAGTTGGATCATTCGGTGCATTCGTATTTTGGCAGGATTTGATGTATAAAAGCTGAAAAGTATATTCGATCTCTCTACAGATTACAGCAAATAAAATCAGATGAAAATTTATAGGCATCAATATAAATAATGAAAGAATAAAATAATATAGACAAGTAATGCCACGTGCAATATTTTCGGGAATATCATTACCAATATCTGTGTTGAAAATCCAAGTATAAAAGATTTGATCCCTCTTGCAGAAGACGAAAGCAGAAAACTGAGAAAGATTGAATATTGCAAAATTGGCCCAAATGAACATCACTTTAGTTAAGAGAAAATATTTCCAGTTAAATCCATTCGATATTTTGAATATTTTATTCATGCAAATTAAAATTTTTTCCTTTTTAATCTGAAAATGATAAAAAGCAGTAGCTGTAAGGATATCGATAAGAAGTCTATATGATGATAAAATTACAGTGAGGAGAGATTTCTCGTCTATTATAAAAATTGGAACTCTAATGGCTACATAAATTATATTTCCAATAATAACAAGTGAAAAAATTATTTCAGAAACAAAAAATTTCCTATTGCTAAATTTCATGCCGCAGAACGACATGCTCCTTACTAATGGTTTCCAATTATTTTGGATAATCTGCTTGGCCTGAATAAAATTTTGCTCTTTCTTAAGTGAATATACTTGTGATTTTTTCATTTTTGCTGTAAAATAAATTTGAAAGTTATAAATTTGTCTTGAACAAAAATTCTAAACAAAACAGTTTTTAAGTATCAAAATTTTAAAGAATTAAAGAGTAAGATTTCAAAATATTTATTATTATGAGATTATAAGCTTATATTAATAATTATATTTCGTATAAAATATATAACATATCTATGCATAATTCATATATATTTATATAAATATTTTTATAAAATTGGCATATATAAAATACACTACAAAATTACTTTTTAAATTACGTTATTAATACATATTCTATAATAAATTGTCCAACCTTAAATTGTAATATAGGATAGTAAAACAGGATGTCAAACTTTACGGAAACACTTCTTTGACGAAGTCCAAAATGCAAAATAAAAATAAAAAAAATTATATATTAATTAATTGTTAATATATAATTGATTATAATTTAATTATAAATGAGATATAATATATATAACTATAATAAATTTATTTATATTTGTTTAAATTATTTCCAAGAATAATTTCCACCAATCAGGAACGATATTACAGATTGTTATCGACTTACGATGGGCTTCCGTTCCAACATCATCGTCATAAGTTGATTCTGACGTAAGTCAAGGACTTTTTTAATTCTTGATTTGTTTGTTTTCTGTTTTAACATTTTTATAAATTACGTTTCTTCAAATCTAACTTAAAACAGTTAAAGTTTTCCTTGCTTTTTTTTTGGAATTTTTACGAGTAGTAGTATTTTTCTTACTGGACATGACAGAGTTACGACAAGTTGAATAAATAAGACTTTGCTTTCCGACTAATGGCGATGCTGCTATGCGTATAGGAAAACAATGTGATATACGTATATACATGCAAGCGGAAAAATTGAATACCTGTAAAAGAATTTTAGTAATAATTTTTGGCCGTCGTCAGTGCGAATCGTCGTAAGTCGAGTCGTCGTATGTCGAGGATTACCTGTATAATCTATGCAGTTAATTGGAAGTTAAGTATTTACTTCTGCTTTAATAATGCTCTATAATTCCAATGCTTGCTTCCATAATTTTAGGAATTATCCCATAAAAACTGAGTTTTATTTAATAACATTCGAACTTCGAAATATGACATACCACCGAATTCTCATATCCCATTTGCAGTCAACCAGAAAATTAAATATGTGAATTGATGAATCGATATTCACTTTTAAGAGAAACTCAATAGGTGGATACAAAATCTATTCTGGATCCTGAAATCAGAAATCTAAGCCATGACTTTCTGTATCACAATATAACTCAGAGAATTTATTAACACATCCATTAATGAAAAAATGCATCATAAATTTGTGGATTCAATGGAATTATTGTTAAATTACAAACCAAGAAGTCACAATCTATATCGAAAAGCGAATAATCTGGTATCCCTGTATAAATAATGCTCGAAAAACGGATATGTTCAGTAATATGGGAAGAATTTAGAATTCCTACAGAATTAGAATCAATATGATGTTGAGTCCAAATGTTTCAATAAGCTAAGTTCTAGCTTTCTTCTATAATAATATATGCTACACTCACTCAAAGGAACCGTTTAAAATTAAAAGTTATAAATACTTAATGTGTAATCTTTTTCTAATGATGATAATTTTATTGAGCTATAATAACTTTTTAAAATATTTTCTTTGAATTTTGATATGCTGGCTAACCAAAATAAATGCCACTGGCTGCTATTAGAACTTTTACCATATTTAAATAGACTTTTCATAATGTGAAATCCAAATTCAAACAATTATTGCAGCTAAAATATAATTCTAATAACAGTAAATATTAGTAAAAGGAATTTATTAAAGTTAATATTCTCATGAACATAATTTTTAAATCTATCAGAAAAAATTACCTTAAACTCAACATATAATGTCCGTAAGTAATTGTTTATATGCAGAGAAATCCTACCAAAGGTGTGTCATATTTCATTTCAAACAGAGAAAGCACTTCTAACGTTTATTATATGAAAATTAATAACAATTCGAAACTATTTTACATTGTAAAATTTTCCTTTACTCATCCGAAGAAATAATAATGATATTTTAACATGATTAAGAAAAAAAAATTACAAAGCGCTTAACATAATATGAATATAAAATGCTCACCTGAAATTCTTTCGAAGTAAAAGGAATATTTTCTAGAAAAGTCCGTTAAAGGATACATAAATGTAAATTGTGCGAGATGCGTCGAGAAATGATGCAGAATCACGCACATAACAAATTCGATCGTTATTTTTAATTAATTTCAGAATTTTTATTTACATTTATAACAATAGGCAATATTTTAATAGAATTATTTTCTTAGAATCGCGAGATCTCACTTATTATAATTCTAATGAATATAACTTTTTAATTATACCTAAATATTATTTCACAAAATGGTTTTTCTCATTATAGATTTTTTAACAATAACAACAATAATAACAATTAACAATAGCGTTTTTAAATCTTGCAAAATATAAATTTTAGAAATTTTTTAAAAAATTGTTCCATTTTTATTTGATATGGTTCTTTTTCCACTTCCACAATTGCTAAGAGCAACTTATATATTTTGTATAATTAATTAAGCAGATAATAGATGAAAATCAGTAGGCTTTATCCTGATAACATAATGGGGGATTCGAAATCCATCCCGAATCTTCTATTTCCATTAAAAGTTAATAAATAATTTTAATACCCCTATATTAAATTCATTTAACTTTAATAAGGTTATCTCTACGCTGCTTGCGAAGATCAATATTTTTTAAAAGTGTGCCAATCGATTATTGACTTATGTTACAATAGAACGGTTCTTAATTATTATGAATTCTATTGTTGTGTTTTAAATTTTTCATTCAGTTATTCTCATGAGATATTTGTTCACGAAACAAATGATTTTGTATGAACTGTCTTTTCTGCATAAAAGTTTCAATATGATTTTTGTACAAATCTATCTTCATACTATTCATAGTATAATGAAGTTTCAGACGATCTATCAGGTTCAATATGCTTGTAAAGTATCAGAGAGGAAATCAGAATGTATCATTATTTCCTAGTGGAGGAAAACATGTGCTTCCAGAAGTCTAAATATGCAGTAAGCATTTTTCTCTATCGTTTAAAGTTTAAACGATAGAGAAAAATGAATCAAACTCCATCAGAATCTTTGCAATAACAATCGGCTCATGATTTATAATCTTTTAAAAAAGTTACAATTAGTCATCTTACTCCGAATATTCGGGATAGATGCCTCTGCGCTTTGGATGATATTCACTTTAATAAATAGCAAAAATGAAATCTTTAATCATTCAATAAACTTCTTGTTCACTATATCATGTATATTTTAATAGAATAAATTATTAAATACTATAAAATTAGAAGAATTAAATAAAATCAAATATTTAGATATCTTATATACCCACGGTGGCCAAGTGCAGCTGGTGATACCTTTCGTGTGGCTCCATATTATGAAAGTTGAGAATTAATGTACAGCAATCACTTTTAATTAAAAAAGATGCAGGAGTTGTCCATTTGTACATATAAAATAAGCTATCCCAAACACTTAACAAAATGGATTTAGCAGTTTTTCTATGCCCTTCATATAAATTAATATTAAACATATAATGAATTATTACTGTGTGGCCTCATGCCATATTTTTCATCATCATTTTTCTATAATTTACTTTTTAAATAGATAGGTAAAGGCCTACCATATGTCTGTGAAGCATTGAAGCAATTTATGCCTCCTCTGTTCATATGATATGCTGCAAGTTTTAAACTTTATTCGTACCATAGACCTCCGCGTGGTCTAATATATGTTCTTATCATTTAATTTATGAAAATAAATCATAAATATATAATATATGTTCTTATCATTTAATTTATGAAAATAAATCATAAATATAAAAATTTAAATTTGGCATGTACTCCTGAAGCAAAAATTGCCATCTTTCCCGATGATCAGGTGAAACGGCGAGATCAAGCTAATAAAATACTACAGTGGGTGGCCAAATTATTATACTCACAACAAATTTAGTTTTTGCTAAGTATTTTTAATTTTTTGTATTTGTGAATTAGATTGTGTCAGAAAATTATTATCTAGTATTTTTTGATAACACTTCGGACTATATACAAACTATTTTATTAATTAACCACGCAATAATTCGCGATAAAGATGAATACATAATTTTTATATTCATGTTCATGGTGAAGTAGAAACATAGAATGCATGTCATTTCTATTTTA
>AYEL01088130.1:0-73680 GCA_000484575.1 Olivierus martensii
TCGTGGAACCAATTATTCGCACTAATCGAGGCCTACCTGTATAATAAAGAATTTGTGGAGATAATTCATTATATATCAGGGGTGGCCAAGCTTCATGTCACTAAGAGCCATTAGGAGACTCTCAAATACTTGAGAGCTGCAATTAGTTTCTTTTTAGGTTAATGAGAGCTGCATTAGTTTTTCTGTGCAATCTTAACAATGGTTTCAAAATTATTTATTATATATTTCATATGCATTTATTTCATTTAGATGCATACTATAATTTATAATAAATAAATAAATTACAAATTATTTTTAAAATTAAGTAGGTAATTGCTTCATAGTAACTATTAACTTTCATGCTGTGGAGCCAAATTGAAAGTACCAGAGAGCCGCAATTTGGCCACCATTGTTATATACCATAGATATGCTATAGATTAATAAATAATGGTATCATTAAGAGGTACATTAAATAAAATGATAAAGAAAAAATAAGAACCCAAATAAATTTAGAAGTTAAAAATTATACAGATGTTAGAAAAGGTTAAATAATGTTCGGGTTAAAGGTTAAATTAATAATGTTGCACAGTTGTACAATCTTAATGTTTCTACAGTTTGCATAATTAAAAAATGCTGATATTATTAAAAAAGTAGTGAAAGAAGACAACAAGTTTCAATATACATGAAAGTAATATTGTTATGGTGAAAATGGAAAAGTTATTAATTCAGTGGATAGAAGACAATAATAAAAAGCACAGTGGTATGGATACGTACATTATACAAACTAATATTAATTGGCATTCATTAATTGTCTATAAGATAGGAAACTGTCATTAATAATAATGGTGATTATATAATTGATTAAATATAAGCATTTTTTTTTTAATGAATAAAAAAATTTTAATACAACTAAAATTACGAGGGTCATTCAAATCATTTGACTCAAGTAGTGATGTCAGCAGCACAGTGCGCCGAGAATTGGTAGCAGGAGAATGGAGAGGGGATAGCCATGCATATGGCCCTCATGCTGACCTTTGCCATTTCAGTATCGCCATGAGTGAACAGAAAGTACCAGCTTCTATTTCACAATGCGTTATTATTCGTTTTCTCATCAACGAAGGTGTGAAATCAAGTGAAATTTTGAAGAGACTCCAAGCACAGTTCAGTGATGCTACACTTAGTAAAACCCAAGTGTTCGATTGGGCCCAGAAGTTTTGAAATGGTCATGATAAAGTAAAAAATCAAAGCCATAAACGGCATCTAGTGACCAGTGTCAATGAACACAATATTCAGGCCGTGCACGAACTTGTGGAAGTGATTGCCACATTACTGTTACCGAGATTGCATCAGAGGTGGGTATAAGTGTTGGAAGTTCCATACCATTGTATCAAACACACTTGGATACAGAAAGTTATCGGCAAGATGGGTTCCACGTCTTCTCAGCGAGGCACAAAAGAATGTGCAAAAAGACATCTGTCAACGACTTCTGAATCGCTTTGAACAAGAAGGAGAGGCTTATCTGGATCCTATCATGACCTGCGGTGAAACATGGGTCCATAACTATACCTCAGAGAACAAGAGGACATGTATGGAGTGGAGGAAAGTTGGAGAGGGAGCATCGATCAAGGCCAAGACTCTGCTGTCAGCTGGAAAAGTTTTGGCTACTCTGTTTTGGGATTCAAATGGTGTACTGCTGATTGACTTCCTTCATGATCGAAGGATGGTAACTGCAGCCTACTACTGCCAGTTTCTGGATGAGGCTAAGACTGCTTATTGCAACAAATGATGCCAGCAACTGATTTGCGATTTCCTCTTTCTGCATGACAATGTGCGGCCACATACATCAGCTCTAACTTGTGATAAACTCACTAAATTACACTGGCAACTTCTTGAACACCCACCTTACAGTCCAGACTTGTCCCCATGTGATTACCATCTGTTTGGTCCACTGAACGAGGCATTAGGAAGGGAAAGATTTGAAGACGATGCTGTGGTTGAAAAGTATGTGTGCAATTGGCTACTGGGGCAGTCATCATCTTTTTTCCATGAAGGGATCAAAAAGCTTCCTATACGATGAAGAAAATGTGTTTCTGTTGAAGGAAACTATGTAGAAAAATAAGGCACTCCATTTGTATTTTTATAAATTACCAATAAATCTGTATTGAAATATTCTATAATTTTAATTAATTAATCTTCTAGTAAATAACAATAGTAAATAACAATGAAATATTCTAGTTTATATTTGAATGACCCTCATATTTGTTACAACCCAATATATTTAAAAAAAAAATTTAGTTAAAACTTTTCTACCTCAATAAGAATAAAATATTTGAGAATATGGAACAGATTCCCATTTTAAACAGCTAACAACAGATTCTATTTTAACAGCTTTCTGTAGCTCCATTTAAGTGGTTTTCATTTATGAGCTATTTTTGTGAAACCAATTACTTGTGTAAATGGAGGAATTACTGTATATTTAAATGATGATGAAAAGCTATAAAATAATATACATTATAAAAGATCATTTTTAATAATTTATTTCTTTTTTTAAGGCTGTTAAGGAGTTTATATCTGTTGTCAATGAACTAAGATTGCATCAAAATGTTGGTCCTCTATCTTGGAGTACTGCTGTGAAATTTATGATGGCCAGAAAATTTGATGTTCGTAGAGCCTTATCTCTGTATGAAATGCATGAGGTAAGATATTCACTTTTAATTATTTAAAAAATTTTACACTCATGTTCATAACTTATAAAAAAATATAATTTTTTTGTTTGTTTTATTTTGCCTGTTATTGTATATTTTAAGTTTTTCAATAATTTTAATTTTTGCATGTGCATTATAATTTGAGTATTTTTTCCCCTACCTCAAACTCTCAAGAATTTTATTAATGGACATGACATATACAGGATGTTTCAAAATATTAGACCAGCATCTAAATTTCTTAATTTTCATTTTATATGTTTTTATCAAAAACTTTTTTTACATTTATTTTAAATATATTGACTTTAATGCTTAGAGAAACATTAAACTTTTGGCATTTCGTTAGAACAGACTAATGCAAGAATATAGCTTCTTCATTGATAAAAATATTTAACTAATCAGTTTCAAAATTGTAGAAATAGTAATTTTAATTCGAATTGATATTTTGAAAAATTAATTCAGATGTAAATTAGTTTTTGAATAAAAACTTATAAAAAGAAAAATAATAAATCCTAATTTTCTCATTGAAAACATTGTATGAATCACAAATAGATTCTGTATGAATAAACTTTATGCATATGTAACTGTAAATCCAATAAATGTAAATCCAAATATTTGTTTTAACTGAAGACTTAATAAGTGAAAACATAGATAAACTTTGTTGTTTTGCATCAGTTTCCTCTGGAATTATAATGTAAATGAAAATAATGAAATACTTATCAGTAATTTATTTGATTTTTAGAAATAAAAGCTATTCAATTAAAAAAAAAAAGATTAATCTTTTGCTTCAAAACTTAGAATCTTATTATTATTTTCTAGCATTTGTTTGTTTATGTTTTCATAGACATGATTTTTTTTAGATTGATAAATTTAGAACACCTCAAAAACTATTAATGTCATGATACCCAGGTTGGAAAGCACTTCCTTAGAGAAACACTTGTGCTAAAAAGTCTAGCAAATTAGATCAATCAAGTAAACAATATATTTTTTGAATATATTTATACATATTGCATAAAAAAATTTTCAAAGTAGCATTTAACATAAAAGTTTTCTTAATTCATTCTTAATTCTGCATATCTCAAAATTCAAAACATCAGATTTCTCTTCATATTCTATAAAAATATTTATACATTTTAAACTGCCTTCAAGCAAAAACAGCAGAGTACAGATACATCATTATTTTTACTGCAAAAGATATTAACACAAACACAGAACAAAAATTAATTTATTAAAAGAGAATGTGCCTAAAACTCTCAGAAACATTTTTGATATTTTATATATTCTATTCAATCATAAATTTACAAATTTCACAAGAGCAATTATACATATTCTAGATTTCTATAGTTGCTATATAACTTCTGCAATATCTGTATATATATAACTTCTGCAACCATCACAAAATATACTTACAGCAGAATTATACTAATTTTCTAAATTGAATTACAGTTGAGTCTCTGTAGTCCAACACTTTGCCAGTTCGATACTTCCAGTAGGCTGACACTCTGCAAACCACATTGCTGCCGACATGAAATTTTCATGTCACAACTTGTTGATTGTGCAAGAGAAAGAGAGAGAGAGAGAGGCTGATATAAACAAATTATTAGTCGCTATTCATTTGTTGTGCTCTTTACTATAAAATAATGTTTTTTTTGCTATATCAGTGTTTATTGTTTAACTTTACATAATACCACAAGTCGAAACAATGAAAAAATCAGTGTAAAATTGTGGGGTTTGTGGAAGATTTGAACAGCAAGAACAGTGACAGGAAAGTCTTAATAAACTGAGGTGAAAGATTTGAACAGCAAGAGCAATGACAGGAAAGTCTTAATAAACTGAGTGTATTCGTTTTGTAATTCTAATTTTTTCATTGAACATCCAATAATCCGACAAATCTGTGAAATCCAATAAGCCCTGGTCCCATATATGTTAGATTACAGAGACTCTATTGTATAATGGTTAATATAGCATTGCAAAAGTTTGGAATATATATGATTTGCCCTTGCAAAACTTTAAATATAAATTTATGGCTGAAGAGAATGTATAAAACATTAAAAATGTCCCTGGAAAGTTTTATATTGATGATCAAACAAAATAATAAATTTAATACATATAATTTTTATTAAATCACTTGTTTTATATTTCATTTTTCATAAAATTCATTTTAAGCTGTTATGTGATTAAAGGATATAAGAAAATTAAAACAACAAGAATAAGCATTAACATTTAATGCTTTTATTTGCAAAGAAATATACTGGAATTAGAGATGATTAAAAAATAAATATGAAATAATTTTATTTCTAAATCATATATATATTTAAATACATGACTTGAAAATATCAATACAGTAATATTCCAAAGTTATATGATAGGTGGAACTGATGAAAATCACACAAGTTGAATTTGCATAAGTTGGGGTACAACTTTGTATATAAATACATATAAATTTGGTTTAATTGGGACCAAGGACTAACAAAAAAAAATATTTAATAAAATTGCAATTCTCTATACATATTAATACAAAATATTAAAAAATAAATGTGTTACATAAAAAATTATTCACTTTTACTTAATTATCACACCATAATTTCAGCATTTTTTTCCATCTCGGTAATAATACCATGACGTTTACGAATTATGCTTGAGTTCAAGGATTGAGCATTTTTCACCATAACGTTTACAAATTATGCTTGAGTTCAAGGATTGAGCATTTTTCACCATATCGAGAATTCTTTCATTATCCTGTTATGATTGTTCTTAATGTGGATTCTGGTAGCTCAAACTTCTTTGCCAATTCACAAATTTTCATTCTGTTATCAAAATTCTTGATAATGATAAGTTTACATTCCAAAGATATCGTAATCCTTTTCTTACTAGATGCAGGAGAATCAGATTTACTTCGTTTGGATGACATAGTTTTTTTAAAGGTTTAGAAAACGTATAACAAAACAATCTTAACTTTCGTCGGTCGTAGAATCGTAAACTATACATAGAGTTTGCACCAAATGCGTGCAATGTGTATCATAACAAGCTAGCGTGCAGCAGTGTTGGCAAACAAAAAAAATCAAGAACCACATAACTCCGAGTTCGTGTAAGTCTGGGTATTATTGTATTTTATTTTTGTAAATATAAAGAACAGTTTTATTAGCAAGACTGAATATGGCAATGAATATTATTATATTGAAATATTAGGTATAAATAGAATTATTGAAATTAACATTCTATTATTTAAAGTCTTCGGTAAAATGTATGAGCAAATCCAAAAGACTATTTTGATTAATTATTACTTTTTTGAATTCCCTACAGGTATTGTAAGTTTGATTTGTATTGGATGTAAATTTTTTTACATATATAGCATATTTAATAATAAGCTCATAGACATTCTGTTGCAGTGCATTGCAAATCTATATCTGCCACACAGAACACTACACGATCAGAACTCCTCATCACTTTCTACCACTTACAGCCCCTAACATTGAAGAACATTATATTTAGATATTGATACATAAATGTGACTAGATTCATTTGAAACTTTGAGAATTATATTCAATATCTTGCATGATTGTTATACTGTTGGACAGGAATCAATGAGATACCCATATATTATTCTGAACTCAAGATAATGTTTCACATACCAGAGAATTATAGGTGTTTTGCCATTATAAAGTGTTTAAAACTATAATCAGCTTCTCCATTGATTTTTAAAATAATAATAGCACAATTCGTCTTTGCTGTTCAATTGTACTGCTACAATATGATGTATTTCTTGAAATGACAATGCATATATTACTGAGATAATGCATTTCACCATCAGAAAGTGTTTAAAATTTTTATCAAATTTTTCATTTCAATAAATAATTAGATGAATTTTATATACTGTTATGAAACAAAATGCTTTTTCAATGAAAATAGTCCATAATATTTTTTAAATGGCTTGATGGACACATTTATTAGAATGTTTATGTATAACTGGTTATAAACAATTATTGCATTAATATCGGTGATACTCTGAGATAATGTATTTACTTCTTGAAAATTCCTAATTTAGTATATCATTTAATAGATTTAAAAACTCACTACTACCGGAATACCTTGTGTAACTCAGTTTTGAACAATGTGGGTTTTGGTCTAATGTAGCTTTTACTATTACCATGTGACACATATCAACATTGTCAACAGTGATTGGCGATCTCCCAACTGCTGTAGGTGACAATCGAGAGCCATGTTTTATGCAGTAGTTTTTCAATTGGCTCTCACATAATTTTTTTTCCCTATGGCATTTTATTATTTACCTTAATATTAGTATTTAATAATCTTTTATTATATAAGTTTGGGTGAAAAGAGAAAAAACGAAGAAGAGACTTGGAGTAACAAAAAATCGCAAGATGTTGACATTAGAAAAGAAACTTGAAATTATAAAATGTTACGAGAATGGTGCTTTATTTGCTAAAATAGCACGTGAGAATTCAATGAATGAGTCCTAATGTTTTCTACAACTTTTACATCAGTTTAAAATGATTTTCTTTGTTATTTAGTTAATAAAAGTAAATATTTTTTTTTTTTTCATTTTTATTATCCTAAATCTTTGTAATGAAGAAATTGAATTGAAATCCATTATAAGTAGACCTCAAACAACGTGGTTTTGCATAGCAGAGATGCTTCATGGAACCAATTAACCGTGCTATACAAGTACAACACAATGTTATCTACAACTGCTTAAAATTGCAAAGGCACATTCAACTGTGTTATTGCAGCTGTTAATATTTCAAGACATTAATCAAATAAAACCAGAATTGTCCACAGGATGATCAGAATTTAGTGTAATTGTTATTTCTGTTTTGATTAACATTACTTTTAGAAATAATTATTTTTTATTGTTTATTTATTAACATTGTCTTTTTAATGTAATTTTTGGATTTGCGACATGTTTTTGACTGTGAAATGCAAAAATTGCTGAATTTAATTGAAAACAAAATATTTTGCATATTATGCAAAATTATGCATAATATGCACATTAATATTATATAATAAATATAATATTTTGCATATTATGCTAATAAAATGTGGGGATAAAATAAAATTAAATATCACAGATTAGTCTTGTTTTCTGCAAGTACTAAAGATGATAGAATCTTTGTGAAATTCTTAGTACATTATTGTTATGTACACAGCTCTTGTAACATGAAATATTAATAAATTAACATTGAATAAATAAGAAAGATTGCAGATCATCTGTTGCAACATGTTGTGACACTTTGCATCTGTCATGTTATCATCTTCATAGGCCTTAACAGCAAGGCAAAGAAGAAAAGGACGTCAATATATATTGGAATAATACCAAAATAATAAGGTCCATCGTGAATAACATAAGTAGCAACACTGCCGAGGCCACAGAAATAGGAAAAATAAAAATGAACATTATTAACGACAATGCTTCCAGAAACCTCCCGATGTCGTGACGCAAATGCACAAAAGTTAACATATAGGTGCTATCATATGAAGTCAAAAAGATTGTCTATATACAACAAAAATTTTTTACTGCCAGTTTTTATACAAACATCGTTTAATAGGATGTTTTACATACAAAACAATAAAAAATTTAAATATTTGAGGATTCTACCAAGTTTTGGAATGAATATATCATCGTAAGTGAAAAAAATTATGTAACTTTGTAAAGGTAAGTCGTAGCTTATTTAAATTGATTGCATTTGATTCGGAATAATAAGATACGTCTAAAAACGTTTAAAATATCCAATTATCTATAAAAGTTTTGCAGAAAATTGTAAAGAAACGTGATTTCAAACTGACTTTGGAGCCCCATAACTTGAGAACGGGGCGTTTGCCCTTCATGGGAGCTTCACCAATCAACTCAGGAGCCTTTAATTAGGAGATAAGATAAAGGAGGGGTTCGAAATTCTTCTGGGATTTTTAATACTGTCGGTACCCCAGCGAGATTTGCAAGGTGCATGTCGATTCACTTGTTAACACAGGTAATTTTCAGAAAGTTATCTAATAGCCAAAAACGTTTTCTAAATAAATTAGTTTTTAATCTCCTACAGTTTGTGCTTCAGTTGATTTCAAGAATTTCCGGAAAGATAGAGGAAGAAGAAAAAAATCGTTTGCCATTCGTGTTGTTTCATGCTGATCACATGTGGTTGTGGAGAATTTTGTGAACTTCTGAAATATTTTAGCGAATGGTCTAGTAACTGTTTATTGAAATGATGTGTATTTATTTCACTGCCTGAAATAATTGATACGACAGTATTAAAAATCCCCACGGAATTAACTGGAATTTCGACCCCCTTTTATATTAATAATCCCCCCTTTTAAATTAATAATTGTATCCTAATTAAGGGCTCCTGAGTTCATCGGTGAGGGTGTCATGAGGGCAAAGGCCCTGTTCTCATGTTATGGGGCAAGTTGGGGCCTCGAAATCATGTTTCTTTACGATTTTCTGCAAAACTTTTATAGATAATCGGATATTTTTAACGAATTTAGATGTATCTTATCATTCCGAATCGAATGCAATCAATTTAAATAAGCTACCACTTACCTTTATGAAGTTATGTAATTTTTTCACTTATGACGATATATCCTTTCTGAAGCTTGGCAGAGTTCCAATTTATTAATTTTTTATATTGTTTTGTATGCAAAACATCCTATTAATTGTGTCACATCCTTGATTTTTTTATAGTGAATAACAGTAATCAAACAGAGAATTATAAAAATTCATTTGTTACTCATTCGAAAAGTTAAGTACGAACAGTATGATGGGACACATTGACGAAACACACATTTGTACACAAAATTTCAACAGAGGTGATATTCTGCTTTCCAATCAAAAATGGGTTTTAGGTGGGATCTGCAGGCAAACTAAAGAAACTTTTTTAATTTGAGTGCCTGACCGTAGACATGATACACTCTTGCCAATAATTTTAACATATGTAAATAGAAACTCCATAATTGTGACCAACAGTGCAAAAGTGTATCAATGCTTAGAAAATTACGGTTTTCCAGCCCATTATTCTGTTTTCATAAAAAATATTTTGTCCATTCTATAAACAAAAATGTGCATACAAATACAATCAAAAGAAAATGGAGAAGTTTAAAAACATACGTAAAAATTTCAGATCGCCAATGGTGGATACGTATATAAGCCAATTTTTATATTTTGAGTGTTTTTTTAAAGATAAAAACGGCAAATATATCAAAGATCGTGGCTACCGAATGAAAATATTTTTAGAACATGTCAGGCAAGTTTATTTTTAAAGATAAAAACGGCAAATATATCAGAGATCGTGGCTACCGAATGAAAATATTTTTAGAACATGTCAGGCAAGTTTATCCTGGACCAGGTAAAATAGGTATTCAATTGAGAACAGTCTAAAAAATTATACAAGAAAATCCACCAAAGAAATTACGAGAAAAAATATATAAAGAAAATAATGATAAGGCATTTAATGAACCAAATCAAGACAAAATATTTTTATCAGAAGGAGAGAAAATGTGTGACATTGATAAAAACGGAAACATTTAAAAAAAAAAAAAGGCTTTGGTAATTCTTTGAAACATCTTCTGTAGCAGAGATTTCAGTTCATTACCAGGGATTAAAAAAAAAAAAAAAGAGGCTTTGGTAATTCTTTGAAACATCTTCTGTAGCAGAGATTTCAGTTCATTACCAGGGATTTACACAAATATTGAGCCACACAAGAAAGAGATAGAAGAAATGATTTCGTTTCTGCGTAAAGCAACTCCTCATTTATTTAGTCTAGAACAGCATAAATCGAATAAATCAATGGAAAAAATTTTACATCCTAGTTTTTTTATTGAACTATGTTTCTGTTGAAGTAGATGGTGATGGGGATTGTTTCTATTCGTCAGTTTCAATTGCGCTATTCAGAGATAATAGCTATCTAGAAGTTTTAAGGCTGTGCACATTATACATTATGTTGAAATACAGAATTGCTATAGAAGAAATTAGAATTAAAAATCGCATGTATCAATCACTATATAACATTGCACGTGGAATTTGTGTTAGCAGTGGCCTGTTCTATGAAGCTACACAAATACATCCTGATTTAAAAACAAATATTTGGGCCGATGAAATCACAATATTCAGTTGTGCAGCAGTATTAGGCCGACCAATTTATATATATTTAGATATGAGGCAGTCATCGGCACATTTTCTAAATACAACATATACACCCTCAGAACTGTCTGATAAATTTCTGGGTGGATTTCTACAATTGTCTCACGATTCATTTGCTAATAATCCACCCATAAGGGTATTATTGTACAGATCTCATTATACTCCCATACTGCCTGTTTCATCACTGTCTCTGCCTTTCATACCATCTCACAGAACATTTCCCTCCCTAGAAATGGACCAAACAGATTTAAATTTGTAGAACGAATTATGTGTTTTATGTGAGAAATCAATACATTTGGAAACAAGGAATTATTCATGAGAAAGAACATTTATTTGAATCAAAAATAAGCCTATAATATTTTAAATCGATCAGTAATTATAAACACAATCTTCAAAAAAATTAATTCAGAATCTATAATTATAGAATTGTATTGAAGTTGAATTTGTTGCTTTCATTATTTCCTTGAACAGTTTTCATAAATTTATTTAGTATATTTGAATTACTATATAACAACATTCAAAGTTTGCGGTCTGCAATTGATTGCACTACATGCCTCAGTTCTCCCAAGTTTTGTGACATAAACAGAAACACGTGACCCACTAACTGATGGGAAATGTGTCCCATCATACTGTTCATACTTAACTTTTTCGACTGAGTGATAAATGAATTTTTATAATTCTCTGTCTGATTACTGTTATTTACTATAAAAAAATCAAGGATGTGACACAATTAATAATTGTTTTGCATACAAAACAATATAAAAAATCTGAACTCTGCCAAGCTTCAGAACGGATATATCATCATAAGCGAAAAAAAATTATGTAACTTCATAAAGGTCGCTTATTTAAATTGATTGTATTCAATTCGGAATGATAAGATATGTCTAAATTCGTTAAAAATATCTGATTATCTATAAAAGTTTTGCAAAAAGTAAAGAAATGTGATTTGGAACCCCATAACTTGAGAACAGGGCCTCTGCCCCTCATGGCACCCTCACCAGTGAACTCAGGAACCCTTAATTAGGGAGGTAATATAAAGGGGGGGTCGAAATTCCGGTTAATTCCGCAGGCATTTTTAATACTGTCGTACCAAATTAATGTTTGAATGTAAATATGACGTGATACTTTCGACTTGGTCGTTGTGAAAAGCACAACTTGCATACCACGTGGTACTTCCCCAATCCTGTTGTGAAAAAGTATTTGCTGGTGAATTTATGCAAGTGTTTTTCCTTTTTTGGGGGGAAAGAGAGGGTGTTGGTGATCAAAATTTTTTTTGGCTACTAGATTTTTGAAATTATTTCAAGCACTGCTGATAAGGGTCTCAAAGTAAGACCAAAAATGCTTTAAAAATAAAAATATTTCTTGTTGCAGGCATTGTGTATGTAACAAAAATATTGCTAAAGAACAGGAGTTTTTAATAAACAGTTCTTAGTACATGTGAGATAAATACATTTATCAACAATATCCTCTCAAATCTCAAATATAGAGAGGTGGAGTGAAGAATGGGAGTTGCCAATTTGAATCCAACAATAATTAAAATGAAACAATAATGAAAAATTAACAAGAAAGGTCATAAAAGAAACATAAGATTTCAAGTAAGAGCTTCAAGAAAAGGTAAAGAGAATGGAAATAGTGTAGTAATTCATTTTGATGTCAAGTCATTGCATGACAGATGCAAAGTATCACAACATGTTGCAATAGATGGTCTGCAATCTTTCTTATTTAATCAATGTTAATTTATTTTATTTAAATATTCAACACTGAAACAAAATTAAGATATCATTATTGATTAAAATAGAATTATCAATATTATTATTGGATTTTCCTTTCATTTCATAAAAATCATAAATTTAATATACAGCAATACTTTGCATAATCCGGTTTCAAATAGTCTGGGCTTCACTATAGTCCAGATTGTAATTGTTAATAAAATTTTTTATTTACTTTATTTTTTTTAGAATAAATTCGAAATGTAAGTGCACTTCCACTTATTATCTATATATGACTCGAATAGTCACTATTTGACAAGCTGCTCCATATTGCCAAATTTATCTTAACAACATTTGTTGTTGTTCCTGCCTCTCAGTACATGCGTGAAATTACTCAATCATTTGCATAATTTTTAAATTATAATTCCACATTTAATTGTTTTGTGACTTAAATGTTTCATTAACAATCATGAATGCTAAAAGAAAATGTGAATCTAGTTTAATGCCAAATTGTAACTGTGTGTGTCTTGCCATAATTCAGGTCTGCTTTGAACTTCTGAAATCAGAAGTTCTCTATTAATGCTGCTGGAATTCATTATTAAGTTCCACAAGAACATTATTGCCTCTATTTGTCGCTCAAAATCAAACTTGTTTGAATTCTGAGTGAGTCGTTTAAGTGCTCAGAATTCAAATGATAGTGTGGCCAATCCGACAAAAAACCTGTATGTTTGAATTGGCTTTTGTTGTCAGCTACAAAAAACTTGCTCTGTCGCTTACCAGCTTGGTCGTTCCTTTACTCAGAGCGCTGCTCTATGTATGGAATGGTGCCAAGCTCATTTAGTCTCATTTAATACTGTGACGTGCGCCTAAAAAGGCAACATGGACCTGCTCCGCTCTATGCCATTACAGGGATCCTTCTGCGAGATGTTTCTTGGCTTTAATCATTGCCAGAGCTTTCGGCTAGGAGGAAACTCCGCCTCTGTGCCACCTCAACAAGGGGGCCACATTGGTCCAGCAGGCCTGCCGGGCAGAAGATCCTTCCAACCTCGGCCCCTTGCGCCCGGAGTTGCCGAAGCAACTGAAACTATAGCCGAGAGAGGGCGGTTGCAAGTACCGCCAAGCAACTGAAGACATTTGCTCATGTCAGAGACTTGGAAACACAACGGCGGAAGGTCTTCCCATGACAGGAGGAACCTTGAATGTCACCCATCCACAACGAGTCATGGACGGGGCTGTGACGATTGAACATGAGTCATCTCCTTGACTATGCCAATGTCTGAATACACCTAGGTCTTAATGTGTATCGTTCCTAGTGATGGGGTATGCACTCGAAGCACAGTCCACCCCAGATGATTGCGAATGACTGTTAATCACGAGAATCTCCCCCAGTTTGATCTCCAATGCAGCCAACTGTTAGCACCTGAGTGGAAGGCTACCATAGAGACAATATCGACCGATGCCGTGCAATGGCCAGACTCTGGCACCTTACCATGGCCGAATATCGCTCGGATCAACTCCCCGTGGTTTTGTGACTCCCTAGGGAAGTGAACTTTCCCCTGGCCTGAGGAAAAAATACCCTACAGCCCAAGTTCGGCCAGCTCTCGGGTGGGCACCGTTAAGGCTTCTATCCCTCTGCCATTCAGCCCATTGGCATAGTACGCCACCTTGGGATTTGGGACCCTTTTAGAGGACTCGTACCTCACTCAGGGCATACGATGGGCCAATTCTTAATCCTGACCTGCAGGGACTTGGATGGTCGAGCAACAAACTATAAAGCACCCACCAGCGATGGATGGGTGTAGCCATGCTCTACTTAACCTATAGAAATTTCTTCACTAAGGACAGCGACTCAGGGCCAGGGTGGCCTCGTCCCGGGTCGACCAGGGATGCTGCAGGACCACTCTACAGAAAGTCAAACAAAGTCCAAGGCAATTTATCTGGCTAGGATTTCCTGTAATTGTCTACTCGGAGTCAACACTCCCTTTTGACGAGCCACTGGTCACACCGTCTGTACATGCCGATCCAAAGTGTGAGGTCCTCTTTGCATCGACATCGCTAAACTCTAGGAGCCACTTAGTAAATCCCTATCACTATGGACATATCGGCCTGTCTGCAAAACAACTACAGCAATAATGACAGCCGGTCAGCCCTCTCGCCATGACAAGGCGGGCCCCACTCAAGAAGGTGCTGCCAAGCGGCTGACTCGGAGAAAGCAAATGTGTTCACCTGCCGAGAGAGCCCTCTTTATCTATTCATCTTTATGGGCTTGGACCCACTTTCTGCCCCCTTTCTAATATATTATAGATCTTTTATAAAGATTTTAATGTCTAATGCTTTAAAGAAATAATTATTAGTGTAAATCAAATTGTAGTTATAGATTCAAAAATAATATTTAGATTATAATAAAAAAATGAAATTATTAATTCATCATATAAAAAATTGTATTTTAGCAAAATTAAATTATTTTCATAATTTAAATATAATAAATTCATTGTAGTAGAAATAATTAATTTTTTCAATGCTCCATTATATATTTTATAAATATTTTTGAAAAGTATTCCAGATAATAGAGATACTTTACAAAAATGTATTTTTTTATAAATAAGATTTATCTATATTCAGTGTGTTTTCTCTCTTATATAACTTTTGATTAAAATAACAGAAATGTGGAATAATTCAGTTTCATTATTCTTAATTCTACATGTATATTTGAATATCCACTATAAATGTTACTTAAAATATTTTTCATTTTATATATAATATAATTAAATACTAAGCAATAAATTTATATATCAGTAATAAAATTGTATTTCTATTCATGAGTTTTGTTTTTGAAAATTTCCTGTGTTATGTCAGATCTGAAAACTTTGGTTAAATCTTACCTTAAAAAATGTTTTGGCATAACATTGATATTTCAGAAAAAAAAATCCAATTTAAATACTATACTGCATTTGTAGTTTGTTTATAGTGTGTTTAAGAAATAAAATTATTCAATAAAGCAAAATTACTTTCAAGAAGCTCCGATTATCTGCTTATTTAATTAATATTTATTTTGTTTTATTTTATTTTCATAACATTAATAAACTTAAGAGATTTTAATCAGAGAATATATTTTCACACTTCTGATCGGAAAACAAAATTCTTTAGATAACTAGATATCGAGAAGGGCTGATAAGATTTGATCCAACAACTGATCCTTTGAAGTCAGAATTGGTAACAGGAAAATTCACTGTGCTGGTAAGAGAAATGTTAAAATTTTATTGATTTATTCAAGGATAAAACAAATTTATATATATAGTGTATTTTTTTTTTTTTTTTGAATAAACAGACTATTATAATAAAATTAATTTCATTTTGGCTTCTGATTATTTTATGTAGAAATTTAATTTGTTTTACACATCAATAAAATATCATTAGTATTGGCTTATAAATAAAATATAAAGTCAATCTCATGAATAAATTAACAAATAGAAGAAGGTATGATTTCATAAATTAAACCTCTTTCTATATTCATTTATATTTCAAGATTTGTATTCTGCAAAATGCCAATGATTTTTGTCAATAGTTTAATAAAAAAAAGTAATTGTTCAAAAATATATTTTCATAAAAAATTTGAAAATCATCAATGAATGCATTGTTCTTTGATTGGAAATAAGCAATTAGATGTAATGAAACAAAATATATAAAATACAGAAATAATTTCAGTTTGTTATTCACTCATATTATAACATTATATTTGTTCGTTTTCCTATATTATTATTATTATTATTATTATTCATAATTCACTAAACATATATCACTTAATAAATCAGTAGAATGCATAATGAATCATTATTTATTGACCTATAGTTCATTATTATAGCTAAATTTATTACTAACCATTATTGTTATGTAAAATTTTTTATATATAAAATTAAATGACTATCATACTTATATCATATTTTATATTCACATAAAAACAAGCACCAAAAAAATCTCAAAAAAGAAATACAATCGATTCCGCTAAATTGGGCCACTGGTTAATTGGAACAGCCGCTTTTTTTAGGCCAAATCTCAAAGAACGGAAACCAAACTAATACATATTTTAAATGCTTAATTGGGACAGTAGCAGAAAAGGAATTTAGTAATTTTTGACATATTTTAGGGATTTTTTGAAAGTATGTCAACATTACCTACACTAATATTTGTCAACACTAGCTTGATGTGAATTAGTTATCTATCATTGTGCATCTGGCAAATATGTCTGCTTAAGAGTCTACTGTTACTGCACCTAGCGGTATTCATTTACAGTGTCGGATTTTATTTAAAATTTTTAAATCTTGGCCAAGATGACAAGAAATGATTTTACACTTTCAAGTAAAATTGCTTTGTTGGATAAAATTAAAAAAGCACTCACTTATATCAGCAGTCATTGTAGACTGCTGATATAAGTGGTGTACCAAAATCAAAAGACAAAAGACATACTGCACTTGATGCATTTTTGCAGAATTAAAATTTGAAATTGTAAAATTTATCATGTATGTATTTATTTTTTCCTCATTATTTATAGTACAAATATTTTCTGTATTTGGTTTTAATAAAGCATTAAATAGGTATTTAATTATTATTTTTTTACCTACTTATTTACTTACGTATTACATATTTTATTTTAGAATTTATTATTAGTTCTTTTAATTGGAGCAGCTGCTTAATTGGGCCAAAATGGATTAGTCCCAATATATCCCAATTAAGCAGAATAGACTGTATTGTTTTCCATTATAAGTTTATGGCCTTTGAAAACATCAAACAAATTACTTATCAAATGTAGTTTTTAATTTTGTTTTTAAGCTTTTTTTGTTGATGAATGAATTTATATATTTTATTGAATTTTGTAGATACTTAGATTTTTTTTTATGTTTACTGCCTATTTTTTCTAAATAATCTTAAGAAATAAAAATTCTTAAATATCAATATTGAAGAATTTATTTTGTGTGATAATTTTTTATGTATATATTTGCTCTTTTAAAATGCCTTGAGTTTTATGCCTTCTTAAATATTAACAACTTAATAATGAATTTTAATTAATAATGTTATGTCTTACAAAGTTGTTTCCACTACACACTATTAATTTTATTTCCTACTTTAAACTCTTCAGCTAAAGAAAAATTTTTTTAAATCAAAATTTGGTATTTTGTAAGATTTCTATTTATTTCATTTATATTTAACATTTGTCAATATTTCAATAAAAAAATTTATTCTGAAATTTTTTATATTTTTTCCATCATAAACTTGTTCCCATTCGTTTACATGTTCTTATTGAAGAAGGCTTTTTTGAGCTGAAAGATCTTTAGGAAATAAATATATTATTTTTTCCTTGTTCCTATTGAAGAAGGCTTTTTTGAGCTGAAAGATCTTTAGGAAATAAATATATTATTTTTTCACTTGAACTTGTGCTGTTTTATTTTAATTACCTTAATCACAGAATGTTCACAAAGAAAAAAAAATGGTGAAAATATTCATATATTATTCAATAAAATAAAGATTGAATTAAATCATTATTATATGCGAATATTGATAAGAAATAGACCTGAAAAATATTTTTAAAATTTATTTTTATTTTCTAAACTATTAATTTAATGGTTTTAGACTATATTAAATAAAATGCCTGTATAATTTTTTATGAAGAATTATTAATAATTATTATATTTATTATCAATACACATAACAAAAAATTATCATGTAATTCTTGAATTATCTGTTAAATTAACTCAACAATACTCATTTTTCTTTATATAAATGATCCTGCTCTTATGTCTTATTTTGGTTCTTGAATCTGTCACAAATGATAATCATCAAGAACCCCTTATTTCATGTAATCTCAATATTTAAATAGTGGTACCATTTTAAATATCTAATTGATATTCTAAAAATACCAAATTTGTATATAGAAATTGAAAAAAAATAAATTAAATCCTACTAATCCTTGCAAGTATTTTATGTGAGAATAAAATACTGAAATTATATATAAAAATTTTAAAATACATAGACATATACACCGATACAAAATATAAAATTATAAAGTGTCATTTATTATTTTTTTGTCTTCTAATATTTTTGAATACTTTTTTTTTCTCATAATGAATAAAAAAAGAATATGTTGATGAGCTGTTGCTTGAGTTAAAATTTTGCCCATTTTCTGTTTTGAAATAATGTAGGTTTGTAACAAGGAAGTTTGTATTGTATGGCATCATAAATATAACTGTTATGTAAATTGAATGATTTTGCATATTATTTTTCATAACAATAATTATTGTAAATGCAGAGGAATCATAGATGACAATTGCCAACTGGAGATTATTTCTACTCATTCATATTTACTATATATCAGCATGATATCATTAATTCTCTCTTAATGATTTCAATGTATTATTACAATCTAATTTCAATATTCTGTGTTTCTCATGTCCTAATCTTACATTTTCTGGTTTTAAGAATTTTCCATCCTCCTGTTATTTTTGCATTGCAGTTACGTTATATAATTTTATTTCATTGATTCACATTTTTAAATTTTAAATTGTTTTTGTTTTTGTAATTATAATTAACTTTCTAATTTAACTATATTTATTATATAATTTTGCTTCTTATGCATATATAACTTTCAAAAATATTTAAGTATAATCAAGTATTAATTATAAGTCAACAAACTTTGAATAAAATATATAAATTTGCTAAATTTGATTTTATTTTAATATTGCTTGATTATAAAAAATAACATTACTTTAATTAAAATTAATAACTTTTAATTCTGAAATTTAGATGCTTAAATTTAATGAAATATATACATTTAAAAGTTAGGTATATTTAAAATAAGTATGTATAATGTAGAAAAATGTTAACTGAGCATTTAAACAAACTAATAATAATTTCTGAAGCTAAAAAACAAATACTGTTAATTTGATAAAAATACATTCTAATGCATTATATAACTTATGAATTTTATTTGAGGATTAATTTTCTGAACCAATAAATTTATTTTTTCTCATAATTTGACTGAAATTGAGAATTACAAATAACTATTATATTATGGTTGGGTAAAGTGTAAAGTTAATAAAAGAAACATTGTTATGAGTTATTTTTGTTTGTGCATCCAGTATTATTTTAAAAATTAAATTACTAAAATACAGTTCTATATCTCGGAGGCATATCACACCATCCATGTTTTTCAAATTGAACATAGTGTGGCCTCTGGGGTACAGAGTTATAAAATGAATGAAAAATATCTTACCTAATATGGTTAAAAAACAGCTTAAAATTCACAGTCCATAATTATAATAACCTCTGTTAATGATGACGTTGATTTACCTCTAATAATAGTCCCTTTATTTCTGTTAACAGCAAATTTTTATTTAACAATATATTTATGATATCATATAATTGCCAATGTCAATCAATTAAAGCACTTCTGAATAGATTCATAATACCAAACAAATCAGTAATATCCTTTTTTAAATATTTAGATTTAGCTAGTTTGGTTTTCAATTTCCGTAAATTATGAATTATCTTAGACTAAAGAATGAATTATTCTATGATATTTATTTACACTGTTTTTTTATTATTATTTATCCGTGTTTCTGTTAATATTATTTACTACAATATATTGCTTATAAAATTTATTAATTAAAATTGTGAGATTTAAATATTATAAATTACATTTTTATAGTAGAAAGGTCAACTTCCAGTTATTCTGAAATGAATGAGCCCTTAAATCTATATTTCCTTTATTTGATTAATAGTCACTTCAATTAATGATAGTTTTTGTCAAAACAGTTAACATAGTGATGATCAATGTTGCTTCTAAAATAAGTGGAGTGATTGACCATTGCTTGTCATTTAATATACCTTGTATATAAAAAAAAAGAAATTTTATTCTTTGTTTGTTATTTGTATTAGGCTATGGAGTATTAAAATCATAGTTTACACCAGCGGTCGGCAACCTTTTAGATATCGCGGACCACTAAATTCGCAATTTAAAATTTCGCGGACCACTAACATAATTTTTAAAAGTACGAATTATTTACGAGCATTGAGTATGATATACGTATATTTATTTATTAAATTTTATTATTTTATTAAATGAGCTCAGCAAATTTAAATAATATCAGAATTTCTTTGCGGACCATTAAAATTATGCCACAGACCACTGCTGGTCCACGGACCACCGGTTGCCGACCACTGGTTTACACTATTTGCTATTTAATCCGTTTGCCTACTGTCATCTGGGTCTAAATTTTTGAAGTTTTCTTTATTTATTTATCTTTGTAATTTGATACTTTAGAACAAAAAGAAAAGAAAATAAAATTGAATTGCATTAAATATTGTTTCATTATTTAAAGGAATGTGGTTTTTATATTACAAACTAAAAAAACTGAAACTATCCTAACAAAAGAAAATATGATTACTTTAGATTTCTTTAGCATCAAATTTTTTTATAAAATTTTAAAAAATTTATTACTTTTAAAACATCTGCAGTTATAATATACAAAATATTTATACTTGATCAAAAAAATAATACTTGAAGTTTTAAAAAAATTTAAGACTAATATAGATGAAGTATACTCCAATATCCAAAGTTGCTTCAGAAAGAGGTAGTCAGCAAAGAATTAACATTATTAACTTAGGTTCCACTGTAAATGTCTTATCTCATATAATTATATGTTAGATTATTGGCAAAACATGACATAAACCATATTTAAAAAAATTTTTTTTCAAATAAATCATGTATTATACACTGGTGTTCAAAGAAAATGCATCACCTAAGAATTTCCCATTTTTAACTCTTCACAATAATATATTTCATTAACTCTTTTAGCATCACAACTAGATATATAAACAAAAAGATATGTATTAATAGTTAAGGCAAAACTAATCGATATTTATCATATCTATAGCAAATCATTTGTTTTTCATCCAAGCTTTCCAGGTTGAATTTCTTCTTATTCAAGATATGTATTAATAGTTAAGGCAAAACTAATTGATATTTATCACATCTATAGCAAATCATTTGTTTTTCATCCAAGCTTTCCAGGTTGAATTTCTTCTTATTCAAAAGATTATTGGCAAAACATGACATAAACCATATTTAAAAAAATTTTTTTTCAAATAAATCATGTATTATACACTGGTGTTCAAAGAAAATGCATCACCTAAGAATTTCCCATTTTTAACTCTTCACAATAATATATTTCATTAACTCTTTTAGCATCACAACTAGATATATAAACAAAGATATGTATTAATAGTTAAGGCAAAACTAATTGATATTTATCACATCTATAGCAAATCATTTGTTTTTCATCCAAGCTTTCCAGGTTGAATTTCTTCTTATTCAAGAAAATAACTGACTTCAACTGCTGGGAGTCAATTTGATATGTTCCTGACACCGATTCAATTTTCATTTTTGTGTGAGGAGTGGCTTCTCAGGATGACAGGCTGCAAATGCAGTTTGGAAGAGACGTCTTCTAATTGTATTTGCACTTGTTACTAATTCTGTGTACTCTTCCCATTCTCTTTTCAGCTCAGAAAAGAGAATACATGAGTGTTAGCAAGTGCAGAAATAGTCAGAAGATGCCTCTTCCAAAATGGATTTGCCACTCATCATCCTAAGAAGCCTATGTATGCACAAAAAATGAAAAAGGCCTAATTGATTTGTGTAAGGAGCATGTGAAATAAACACCCAGCAGTGAAAGTTACTTATTTTCTTGGATGAGAAGAAATTCGTATATACAAGGTGTGATCAAAAAATACGGGGACTTATCCGATAGAGGGCAGGCAATGCATCGCAAATGTTTCAGCTGTTTGGTGACTCATCCTGCATGACTCAACTATAAACACTGCAAATTGCGTAATGTTTCGTTGAGGTGTTAAAAATTTATTAGTGATAGTGTGTTGTATCGATTTGCGCTGTTTGCGATTTTTGAATATGGATGCGCTCAAAGCGCAACGGATATGCTTAAAATTTTGCGCTAAACTTGGAAAAACTGGAACTGAAACACTTTCTATGGTGCAACAGGCATTCGGAGACTCTGCCATGTCTCGATCAAAGGTGTTTGAGTGGCATAAGCGTTTTAAGGAAGGCAGAACATTATTAGAAGATGACCCCCGGCATGGAAGACCGTCGACCTCCATTACAGATGAATCAAAGCGATAAATTATTGAGTTGTTGGACGAAAATTGTCGAATAACCTTGAGAGAGTTATCGGAAGAGGTGAAGATATCATATGGCTCAGTTCAAGCGATTATGAGTGAACTGGGCTACAGCAGAGTAGCCTCAAAATTTGTTCCACGAGTCCTTACCCCATACGGTGCTTCTCATTCAGGAGTGGCTCGCCCGAAATTCCCTTCCAGTCATTCCACAACCCCCTTATTTACCCGATCTTTCACCAGCTGACTTCTCTCTCTTCACAAGCATAAAGAAAGTGTTGAAAGGAAGACGTTTTGATACTGTAGGAGAAATTAAAGTGAATTCGCAGACGGCACTCAACTCACTTCCGCCGGAAGCTTATGTGGCTTCCTTCAAGGACTGGAAAAATCGGTTTGTGCGTTGCATACGTGCAGAAGGGTCATATTTTGAAGGAGATACTATTTAAATAAAGTATTGTTTAAAAATAAAGTTTTTATAATGATAGTCTCGGTATTTTTTGATCACACCTTGTATGATTTGAATAGGAAGCAATGATTTACCATAGACATGGAAATTATAAATGTTTTTGTTTACTTTTCTTGTTGTGATGTTAGTCATTGATATAACATACCTTTGCAAGAAAAGATTAGAAATGTGAAATTCTCACCTGATGCATTTTTTGAACACCAGTGTATTATTGCTAAAATATATTTTTGAAGGACAATAAAATTATTTATTTATTATAAGTAGAATACTTTATTAGCATTTAAATTATTAATATTTAATTTTTATTAAATAGCCAACAAGAGATAATAGTGGTGCTGCACTAGCAGTTTTTACAGCTGGGAAACACATTCCCACTACTACTACTCATCAAACAACTCTTCAAGGTGTTGTTTATCAGTTAGATGTAGCATTAGAAAGGTAACATTTCTACATGTGTTTAGGATTCATTTTTGCATATGTTTAGGATTAATGATAAATTTGAAACAATTATTTAAATTATTTTACTTTGTTTATTTAAAAGTCTTGAAACTCAGAGGAGTGGAATGATATTTATTTACAATATGACTGGTTCCAAATATGCTAATTTTGATTATGAACTTAGTCAAAAAATTTTAAGTTTACTAAAGGTGAGAAATGTTAATAATTAAATATATATATATTTGTATTATGAACTATAATAAGTTTTCGTTTCTGTGATTCTTTAGTATTTTAGTTTTTCTCTATTGATATTTTTTATAATAATAGATGATATTTTATATAATTATCTAAATGTTTTTATTTAGGGTGGTTATCCTGCTCGCTTGAAAAAAGTTTTGATTGTTAGTGCACCATTATGGTTTAAAGCACCTTTTAAAATTTTACGTTTGTTTGTTAGAGAAAAGTTGAGAGACAGGGTAAGTATAAAATTGGAAAAAAGTTTTTATATATATAATTTTTTAATTTATTTTTAAGTCAAAATATCAAAATTATAATATTTTTTACCAAACATTCAAAACAGTTAGATTTCAAAGTTGATATATACAGTAAGACCCCGTTTAATGTGGGGGATACGTTCCAAGGAAACAAAGTGTTAAATGAGGTCATTTTAACATGCAAATAATGAGATTAGGTGAAACAGGACTGTGAATAAAAAATATATATATATAGGATTTTTTAATTTTATTTTGTAACATGTATTATTACTATTGTATTACATTAATTATAGACATTTTTTATTGCTAATATTGATTTGTATTCATAAATTATTCATGAAAATATTCTTAAAATTAGAAAATAAAAAAGTTTTAAGAACAAAAGGTAGTAATCAGATTGCAGTAAATTATAAACAATGCAAAAATATAGATGAAAGAAAAATGTTCTAACTTCAAGGAACTATAGTTTAAAGTGGCAGCATTCAGGTTACAAATTTTACAAATTCATCCAAAAAAATCGGTTTTTGAGTCCGGTTTTTTAAAACCGACAAACCCTACTCCAGACCATATTCCAACAATTTCATTCCTTACACATTCAAATGCACATCTCTTTTGATACGTTTCACTCAGACAGTGCATATACAGCTTATATTTGCACATTTCATTCATAAGCTCTTGTTCATTCCTTTTAAATCATCAATTCACATTCCAATACTGATCTCTATTCATACTTCTATTTTTATGGTCTTCTATTCATTCCAGTTGAAAATGCATGTTTGACAGCCAGCTTTTTTTCCTTTGAGTTTTGAAAATAAGGATGGTAGTTTCACTATGTTGGTGATCAGTCGATGATGGTATAGTCTGGTGGAGAAGTTGCCCTCCTGAAGGTCCCAAATAACTCCGGGCACACTTTGTCTTCCTAACTTCTCTTAATTCCTTTATAGCAAAGTTGAACTACCAACAGCACAGAAAGATAACTGGAATGTACAACCCTCTTGCCACTTAAAGGCATGGGCTCAATGAGAGATCAAATAAGTAACATTATATAATATGGGCCATTTTATTAAAAAAAAATCCCTCATGGCAATCAGAATTTGTCCAGGTATATTATTTGTAATTTACACTATTGATAGTTTAATATTTAAGTACAAGTTCCATATTTATTGACTTAATCTTCCTTCTATATTTTTAAATCAATGTATATTGAGAATAATGCTTATTTTGTTGTAAATCTAAAATGAAAATATTGTATTATCTAAAACATAATATGAAATATCTTTTCAGAAAAATCAATAATGAAATGTATGAAACATTTTACATTCAAACTTCTAAAAATAAAAATCAATTATATGACATCACTTTTTAAGAGAAGTTGCTATATTTCAATATCATTCTAACAGGTCAAATTAGAATATAATTTACAAAGTATTTTAGTAATTTATAATGTGTTTGAGTTTTCTATATATTATAAAATACAATTACTGTGGATTAAATTTGCTATAATAATTTTATTAATACAAATTATAACAACATATTTTTCCCAGATGATAATCTTTCTTTATAAATAAAAATAATAGAAATTTTATGCTTTATATTATCTATATTTTTCCTTTAGTTAAAATGCAATGTTACCTTTTATATAATTGTTCCATTACTCAAAACAACAAAACATTGACTGACCATAGCGATGAATCATTTTTGTATGTTTGATTAGCAGTAAAAATATATATTATGAAATAATAACTTAAAAAGTATATATCAGCCTATAAAAATTAAACATTGACTGACCATAGTGATGAATCATTTTTGTATGTTTGATTAGTAGTAAAAATATATATTATGAAATAATAACTTAAAAAGTATATATCAGCCTATAAAAATTATGTATAATTCTATAACAATAAATTCCATAATAAGTGAAGCTGATGAAATGCTCTCTAATAAAAATAAAAATAAAATAAAATTTTTTAGCAACAGCAATTTTTTTAATTTACTAGTCTATAAAGTATCAAATTACAGAAAGCACCAGATTACATGGATTTTACTGTAGTTTGAAATTTAAAATCAAGTGGAATTTAATTTTGAAATTCAACTGATTCAAGTTTTGAATAGTTTGCACATTTCTAATTACTATACAACTATTAAATGAATAAATTTATTCTATAACTGTATAAACAATACAATTATGTTATTTAAAATTAAAGAAAATAATTCATCTTGCAGTAGTAAAACACAATTATAAATGAATTAATTTATTTTAAAAAATTATTTCTTTTAATATTAAATTATAAATTAGTTCATTAGTTGAAGAATAACTTCCTGTAATGCCTAACACAAAACAATAGAAAGTACTAAACTACTTTAACTGAAGCAAAAGTACATTAAAAAATAGTTAACAATTTCATATTTTAATAAAATAGATATGCATATAATTTTTTGAAAGATATCAGTTACCTCTGTATTCACCATCTCGAGTTGTTTTCCGAGTTTACCAACTTGAGTTATTAAACGACTCAGAATTGTATGACGAGTTATTCGATTTCGTATTCACCAAAATTTTTCAACCCAGGGTTTTAAAACTCTAGAATTGTTTATCGATAATGTTGCTGAGGTCGAGAGTTAATGTTTTTCACGTTTCTAACGGAAATAGTGATTGGTTCTTGAAGTCACGTGGTTATCTCGTACGAAAATGGCGGAAGATACGACTTGTGTTCGTAAACATTTCAGTACTTTTGAAAAAGTATTATTATTAGAATTAACTAAAAAAATTTAGGTGTTATAGAAAATAAAAAGACGAATGCTGTGTCAATTAAAGAAAAACAAGAGACTTGGAAAAAAATTGGTAAGTATGTATAATTTAATTTAGTGGATTTACAAATCATTTCAGTTTTATATTACTAAACAAAAATTACCTCTTGATCGTAGGTACAGAATTTAATAGCATCCCTGGTGTAACTCCAAGAACGAGCAAGCAACTGTGGGATTGCTACAAAAATTTAAAGAAAAAAGCCATAAAAGAACGAGCAAAAAATAAAATTGAAATTTATAAAACTGGAGGAGGAATCTCTGATGCACTGCAGACAGACGTTTTAGGCGAACGAATATTGGCAATGGGGGTGATAACAGAACCTTTAGAAAACCAATGTGATAGTAATGCCCCTTATGAAAGAAGTAAGTGAATGAAACATTTTAAAGAAAATTGTAGGTGTGTTGACTATCACTGTGCTAGATGTCATGAATTTTTTTCTTTTATATTCAAATAGGAACATGTAATGTAGGAGGAACAATATCAGAGGTGGAAATTACTCATCACAATAATGAACATAATCAAACTTCTGAAGTAAGTTTTGAATATAAAACTATAAATATTTGTATTTAGTGAAATCTGGTTTTACAGTTTTTATTTTGTTTTCTTTTTGGAATTTTTGTGTGAACTGTTTTACTGATTTTTTTATGGATCTACTTCTGTAGTCATAGAATTTATGTATTATTATTTTTTCATTCATGGTGTTATTTAGAAAAACCTTCTATTGTTTATTTTATTTTAATTTTTCAGATTACATGTAATGATCTGAATGAAACTGAAACAGAAATTCAGTCAGAACAAACTTCTTCCACACAGTCTCAAAGAAGAAAAAGAAAATTGAATTCTTCTGAAGAGACAATAAATGCAATTAGAGAGAATTCCAAAAGCAGAAAATTATTGTTAGAACAGGAGTATGAACAGAATAATTTTAAAATTAAAACGATGAATGAAGAGCACCAAATTAAGATGCAAATCTACAAAAAACAATTGATGATTTGTAACAAAATTTATGAATTATTAGAGGAAAATCCAACATCAGTAAATATTCAGTTAAATAATGTGTAATTAAATAATAAAAATAAATGTTATATTTTTGAAATCAAAAAATAACTTTTGTAGTTTTTGTGAGAAAATTGTACATTTATGAAAAAACAAAATATACCATCTATAGAGAAGAATTGTTTTTATTCAAAAGCAATATGCATTTTTGGATGACAAAATATCAAATAACTAATACAAAATAACAGTTGTTAATGCATTGCTTTAACATTTACAATACATTTAAAACAAAATAAATATTAATTTGTAATTATTGAATTTATGATGAAAAAAAATCTGTTATAATTGAATTTCTTTTAGCTAATCCTGCAGCATTTCTGCTTGTAACTATAGGTACAGGTACATCATTGTAATAGGACGTCTCGTTGCAGTTTTCCTCTGGCAAAGCAACATTTCCTTCTAAAATTGCAATGTTATGTAAAATTGCTGTAGCAACAACATGGCATTTTTCAAATTGCATCTCAAACCGACAGAGAGGCATGGGAAACGCCTCTTCCATATACCGTATTGGCGTTCTACTGTATTGCGAGCCTTTATGTGACTTCTATTGTACCTATAATGTATCAAAAATGTTTCAGTAAATAACAAAATTTCAAATAAAAGTATTAAAAATGATATGCATATTCACCTCATTTCTGAATCAGATTGTGGATTTAAAATTGGAGTCATCACACACAATTTACATGCATATCCATTATCTCCTAACAAATGATACTTTTCAGGTATTTCTCTCGTTTCAAATTCTGCAAAAACATGACTATTTTCAAAAATTGTGCAATCATGAGTGCTTCCTGGCCACCTTGCAATAATATTTCTAATTAAAAGATTTTTATCTGAAACAGTTTGCACATTTATAGAAAAGAACCCTTTTCTGTTCCTGAAAGTTTCAGCTTTTTCTCCTCCAGGTGACTGAATAGGGATATGAGTGCAATCTACAGCACCTAGAACACCTGGAAAGCCACTAAGGTGAAAGAAGTCTTGACTGATCTAAGTAATAGAAAAATAAAGTGTCATTGCATTGTTATTTAACATTAACATAGTATTATAAACTGACCAAAATCATTTACTTAAAAAAATTCTTACATAATAAAGTTAAAAGGATAACAGAATATTAGACTAACAAAAAATGCAAAATATTTTTTAAAGCCAGATCAGTTATTTATAAAAGTTTATTCTATAAAAAAATGTATTACCATAAAATTAGCATATACTGTTTTATAAAATTTTTTGCATATCTAAAAAATAAATAACTTGTTTTATATAAGCTATAATATATAGTAATTTGCACTTTATGTCAAAATAGAAAAATTGTAATCAAATAAATGTATTTTATTTGTAAAGATGCCACATAGCATATAGCTAAGTATATATTTAATTGTAAACATTACTGTGTTACCATACAAGGACACCATACTGTGTGAAATTTGTTTTACATTATTTTATAATACACATATTTATAGTTCTAAAATTAATATATTTAATAAACTTACTTTAATTCGTTCTGATTCTGTTCTTGGTAGCTGTATATAGTCAGAACTGAGTTCTGATATACAGGCACTAACCCTGCTCACCACTCTACTACAAGATGGTTGGCTTATATCATGTAGATCTCCTACAGCTATTTGGAAAGTTCCTGTGGCATAAAACTTTAACGCTATAAGGACTTGCTCCAAACTTGATATAGCATTATTTCTTGTTGATGATGCTAACTTGGGGCCAATTCGTCGTACTAGACTTTTAACCGTTTCTTTCTGCAGGCGATATCTACATATGAAGTCATATTCGTCCAATTGTTCCATAACATTTCTTCTTGGGAATATATTTAATCGACAATGACGATCTATCCTGGTAAGAAAGTCGATTTCTTCTAATTCTTCAATCATTTCTAGTTCAAAAGAGTGAATGTCATCCATTTTGAAAGTAGAAACTTATCAGCACATGCGTGTACTCTGGGTTATCGAAATAACCCAACTAGCTTCTAGAGTAAGTTATTTGTATTTAACCCAGAGTCAAAACTTGGTGAATACGAATTTAGCTAAAACTCTATTATCGAAATAACCCAACTAGCTTCTAGAGTAAAAGTTATTTGTATTTAACCCAGAGTCAAAACTTGGTGAATACGAATTTAGCTAAAACTCTAGATATAACCCTTACTCTAGATTTAACTCGAGATGGTGAATACGGGGGTTACTCTTTTAATTCAATTTCAATGATTGTAAAATGTTTTTGCATAATCATTTTATACAATTCTTACTTTGAAATTTCTAATTATATTTATAGATTCATTGATGCATTTTATTTTCTATCATATTATTGTTTTTTTATAGACATTAATATAAAGAATAAGTCAGAAATAAATATCAAAACTTTTTCTAAAATACAATAGAAACAAAGCTATAGCATACCAATCATGATCTAGAAAGAGATTTTGCCCTTCAATAGTGAACCGTGACAGGGATCTGACAGACCCCACAAACTGTTTCCTAATTTAAGTATGAAAATATTTTCAAAAATTCTCTACCTTCCAATATTCCTCATCTGTTTTAAATGCATTATTGAATTTTTGTAGTAAGTTTTAATTTTTTGAATAAAATGTTTTAATATATATATATAGTATTATTAAAAGTAATGTATATACAGACATATCTAGTTATTATGTCTGTTACATTTCAGTCCACCACTGTAAAGCCAGGGGCAGATTTAGGCATTGTCTTTATGAGCTGCAGCCCAGGGACCCTCTTCACGATCAAAAAATAAAAAAAAACAATTTAAATTATTTTTATTTATACCAAAGAAAGAAAAATTGTTTTTGCACCTAAAACTTTTAATTTTTGATTATATATTATTAACTTAGTTAAAAGCAGAATAAAAATGCATAAAAAATTTGACATCATAAAAAATTATTCAATATGTACTTCAAGTAATATAGTACTTTTATTCAAGATTTATAATAAAATTCTCATAATTTTTTCCTTCATATTTCAGAAATGAAAAAAGGGAAGAACTATATAAGTAAATACAATAGGCTCTAAACATTAGACCAGTAAATAATAATTGATATATTGAGCCCATGTGGACTTTTTTTAATAAAATAGCTGAAGAAAAGATCAGCTTACAATTGAATAAATATGATACTTTTCTCAAATAAAAATTATATATCTTTAAAGAAAGAAAAATTTTTAAATCTAATATCATAATTTTTTAATCTTAATTTCAGTTTTGCATATGTTGAATTTGCAGACAAAGATTCTATTCAAACTGCTATGGCTCTAGATGAATCACTTTTTAGAGGAAGACAAATTAAGGTCAGTAGATTATTTTTAAAATAATCAGAATAAACTAAATGCAACATCTAATTGATGGACTGATATTAATCTTCAATTCAGATTTAATTTCATGTGTGGGAAACAGTGTGACATCACAAACATTGCTGATTAAAAAATAATAATAGATACATTAAAATGAAAGATGTTTGTAAAATTTATTGATTTTTGTGTTATGTTAATTATTATACAGGTGTCCCTCACTTTACGTAATTAATTGGTTCTATGAAATAATCATGTAACACGAAATCGCATAAAGTGAGTTGAATTTAGCTTGGGTGAGATAGGGACAGGGGTTACTTACAAGAAAGCCAACATTTCAGGATACATCATGTCATCTATCGAATAAGTTCTAAATTATGCCAATGTTTGAATTTTTTAATATTTTTTTAGAATTGGTATTTTTAAAATATATTTAATAATCACAAACTCTTAAACGTGCTAAGCTGGTTTTGTATCGTTTGAGGCATTGTGATTTTGCTGCAAGTTTCTGTTTTAGTGTGTCTATGTATTCTTTAATGTGTGTGTTGTGATTTTCATGGTGTGAGTCTGGTCAGTCTGGATCATCACACACTCGCTCTCCTGAAGTCTCTGGAATGATATGCTGATGATCTTCAACTTTTTTTTAATGAAACAGTCGAGACTCAGCTGACAGGCAGCATTCTTCCTCTTTTTTTAAAGTTCTTTGTAGCAAGCCAAAGAATTTTGAATTTCTTTCGCAACTTTGGCACTTGTAGTTTCATTAGGATCATTTTCTTCAATTATTCTGACGGCACTGTCAATATGTTTAAAAAATTCAGTCATTTGTTTTGTTGAAAGTTGTTTGATGGGCTTAGCAACGAAGGGCTTCTGACTTTCATCATTGATGCTGTTTTCCATTTCCAGAAGCTCTTCATTAGTTGAACTCTGATGAATGGTACTGAGCAGTTCATCCACATGAGACAATTTTTAAACAAAATTTTTTTTAATTTAAAAAGTTAATTTACTTTTTACTCTTGTTATAGCGAAAACATGTAAAGAGATATCGCGTATAGCAAGGGATACCTGTATATTCTTTTTAACTATTAAATAATGCATAATTATCATCTGAAAGTTAAGACCTTAACCTTCCAGAAAGCCAACATCTCAGGAAGACATATTGTGCCATTTATTAAATAAGCTCTAAAATTATGTTGACATTTGAACGTTTTAATATTTTTTTAGAATGGGTATTTTAAAAATATATTTAATAGTTACAAACTAAGTTCAGCTCAGAGACTCAAATAAAAAGGATTTTTAAAGTTTCATTGAATAGTCTTCGAGATATTTCAGTCTAAAGTTGTACGTGACACTAATGAGGATAAACAAATTATTATATAGATTATTGGGATCTATAAGACTCTATATTATTGTTTTTGTATATAGAAGTTACACAATACTTAGAGAGTTAAATACAGATTATTTTGACAATAGTAATATCTTTTTTAATATCAAAGTAAAAACTATTCAAATAAATTTATATATATATTCAAAAAAAGCATATTTGTATATTTGAATATATACAAATAAATATTCAACTATTTTAAACATATTGTAAAAGAATATTCGAAATTACTTACTCTTTCATCTGATTCTTTAACATCAAATATAATTTTTAAACCTAATTCTAAACTAGTTTGAATAGCTTCTTCTACAGTTGGAATCTTCTCACCTTTAAAACGATCACTAAAAATAAATTAAAAACAAATCAAATAAATTTTGTTTAAAATAAAAATTTTTATAAATAATAAAAATAGTAAAATAATTATTTTATTTGCTTTTATTTTGTTAAATAAATTTTATATTATAAAGAAAGATATTTCTGCCTTACATATTATTCATACAGGTGTCCCTCGCTTTACGTGATTAATTGGTTCTATGAAATAATTGCGTAACATGAAATCACATAAAGTGAGTTGAATTTAACATGGGTGAGATAGAGATAGGGGTTTCTTCAGAAGGTTAAAAAAAATGAAAACTCATAGGGATATAACTCATATATAATAGCAAGATTATCTTAAATATGAAAACTTTACAAAAGATCAAATTTTAATGAATGAATTATTTAAACTGAAACAAAAAAACATAAATTTTAATGAATGAATGGTTGGATGATTGAATTTAATTATTACAAGTCATAAATAACTAATAGAAAGATTATCTTAAAAATGAAAACTTTACAAAAGATCAAATTTTAATGAATGAATTATTTAAACTGAAACAAAAAAACATAAATTTTAATGAATGAATGGTTGGATGATTGAATTTAATTATTACAAGTCATAAATAACTAAACACTACATAATTCTGACAGTCTTCAATTCAATGTTGAATGGACTGGGTCTGGTGAGTCTGGATTTCACACTCTTGCTCTCTTGAAGTTTCTGAGATGATATGCTGATGATCTTCAATTTTTTAACGAAAAATTGAGACTCAGCTGACGGGCTGCACTCTCTTCCTCTCTCTCTATAAAGTTCTTTGTAGCAAGCCAAAGAATTCTGAATTTCTCTTGCGTAACTTTGCCACTTCTAGTTTCATTAGGATCATTTTCTTCAATTATTCTGACAGTACTGTCAATATGTTTAAAAAAATTCAGCCATTTGTTTTATTGAAAGTCATTTGATGGGCTCAGCAACAAAGGGCTCCTGACTTTCATCATTCATGTTGTTTTCTTTCCAGAAGATCTTCATTAATTGAGCTCTGATGAGTGATACTCGAGCAGTTCATCCACATGAGAATTTTTAAACAAATTTTTTTTTAATTTAAAGTTAATTTACTTTTTAAAATTGCATTATAGTGAGGGATATATCTGTATTCAAAAAAATTTTAAAAACTTTTGAATATATATATGCAGTATTATTAATATCTGTAAATTCAACTTATAATTTATCTAATACAATTAAAATATTATTAAATGCAATATACATATTTTAAACTAGAAAAAAATAATATATATATGTATATATTTTATAGTTATATATATATAAAAACTTTTATAATGTAAACTGGCTCTTCTTCTAATCACTAAGTTGGTTCTTTGGCCCCTTATAGCCAAACAAGAGATACTCAAATATTTTTGTAGATCTAATGACATCAAAAGCCATAACCTGGACCTTCTTAAATCCACTTCTATCAACATGTTACCTAAAGAGCAACAAACAACAAATTCTGAAAATCCTCCTTGGACATCGAAAAAGAGTCAATATCAACTTCAATGAGACAAATTATGACAATGGTAATATTCTTGTCTTCACAGATAGCTCTAAACAGCACAACAATGTGGGTGCAGGCATCTGCATCTTTTATAAGGGTAACCCTACCCCACTTCATTCTCTTCAGTTCAGATACCCCACCTACACGTCTATTTTTCAAGCTGAACTAGATGCTATTTTTAAAGCTGTCATCTGGATAACCAAATTACAAAACCATGAGTTAACTGTAAACATCATTTCTGATTCTAGATCTGTTTTACAGAAACTTTCTGATAGACACTCTACAATTGAAAAAATAAAGCACATACAGTACCTTTTAGATAAGAACACTGTGTATAACAGTTATGCTATTATTATAAAGTCTTCACTTTTTCTATTGATTCTAATCTATTGATTCTAATGATTTATTCTTTTTGTTAAAATCAACTGCTGAAGATGGTTTATTAAAGCCGAAAGTTCTACGGTAATAAAATTTCTTTTTCACTTTAATGAGCTTTTGAACTGTTATTGACTATATTTAAGAACACTGTGAATGTAAATTTTTATTTTGTACACAGCCATACAGGAATTCATGGCAATGAACTAGCTGATTTCACTGCCAGAACTGCTGCAACCAACTCAATTTTAAGCATAAACTTCATGCCATTCTCTAAAAATGCTCTCTACAATTATGTATCATACTATATTTTATCTTCCTGAAATCATGATTGGTGTAACACCTCCAAAGGCTTATCTACTAAACAGTTTTTCCCTCACATCTATTCTGTTCTTTCTCTCCCATATATTAATATTACACTTGCCTTCTCTCAAATTATTACTGGTCATGGTCCATTTAATAGCTACCTGGCAAGATTTAACCTTTCTAACACAGCCTTTTGCATTTGTGATAATAATAATATTGAAACCATAAAGCACCTTATTTATGACTGCCCTATTTTTACATTAGACAGATTAAACCTACAACTGGAACTCTCTTTGTTGGATATCACTTTTCCTTGTGACACTGCAAAACTTGTTACTACAAAAACTTTCTCTCCATTTTTGAACTTTATCAATACTGTTATGAAGAAAAAGCTCCAGCTGTATAATCATTATATGTTCTCCTCCACGCTGTAATTATCTCCTAATTGTTACTCAAACTTTATTTTCTGTATCGTCATGTTGTACTCATTGGAGTGGTGCACGTAATAAATAAATAAATAAAATAATGTAAATTGTATATATGAATCATAATATGATTATTATGATGTAAGATAACTTTACTACAGACAATCTATCAATAATAACAATACTGATTTTTAACATTAAAGTCCATTATAATAGCAATTATTACCAATAAAATTGAAAACTCTGAATTAAACATTAACTATATAACTTTGATAAAAATGATAATTTTCATATTTTAAAATTGAAAAATTTTATTGTTTTAATATTTATTTTATAAAAATTATTATTTATATTTTTTGAAAATTATATTAATCTGAAATTGTGCAACTTAGAATTACATATGTTTGAGTAAGAATCTATACATAATAAGAAATAAATAGCATTTTATAAATTTAATATATAAAAAAAATATTTTTTATTTAACATGTTTAATTCATTAAAAATGAAATTTTAAATGAAACATTTTATGCTTAATTGCAGTACAAAAAATCATTACTTAGTTATGATAAATTTTAAATGATTACTACTGTCTCTATAATTTCCTCTTCTATCTATATTGAATCCACCTAATGTCTAACACTATAAGCAAGAAATCAAGTAAAATTAAATAATAATAATAACTGCAAAAAAATTTAATGCATTTTTTTTGAAATCTTCATAACCCTATAGAAAATTGCTAACAGCATATAAATGAATCTAAACTGCACAAAAATATTTTTTTTATGATGTTCCCTACAAAAAAAATATACAACAATTCTTATTTACAATTATTTTGAGAAATGAAATGCATGATAATTATATCAGGTCTACCGGAAAGTTCTGTCTGTTTTTGGAATAAAACAAAATACAAATTTTTTTACCGTCAATAAACCATTAAGACACAAACACACAACACTAAGCAGAATCAGAGCACAAGAAGTAGAATGATCGAAGAGACAGCAATTGAGATTTCAATGGTGTGGATTAACATATAGACACAACACAAAAGAAGGCTTGATGACTGATCATAAATATGAACTCTGACTGCAATAGATTTTTGTATGTACTGCACTGCACTGATATCAAACACACTGTGAGATGGCATAGGAGTATCAATAAAACAAATTCCTGCAATTTTGGATTTATGTAAGAATAACGGTTTGAAAAACCACACCAAAGTGAATCAATAAAAATATATAATTAAAAAAAAAAAACATTATATCGAAAATACAGCGTTAAATGGAACAGCGTTAAGCGGGGTCTTACTGTAATTTTTGTTACTTCTCTTTCTTTGGTTAAAATTATTTATATGTAACTGAATATTTGGCCAAAATTTAGTTTTATTAATAACTTTATACTGATTTATTTTATTAGAGAAATGTTTTTATATATGTATATATTCACTTATAAGTCAAAAAATTTTTTCAAAAGAAATTTTGAAGAAGTGGCTTATATAGATAGCAGTTAAAAATTGGAAAATTTTCATAAGATTTGCTAACTTAGTCACACTGTGTCTCCAGTGTATCATTTGTGATATACACTGTGGTATATATCAGTGTACTGGTTCCAACATTGATATATGGAAATGAGACCTGGATATGGGGTGAAAGGCATAGAAAGTATTTGAGTACAGTAGAAATGAGATATTTAAGAGGTGCAACTGGTGTGACAAGATATATTTGTTTCTTGAATGACAAAATATGAAAGCAAGGAGCGAAAAGGAATGTGATAAATGCAATAATTTAACTTTGATATAATATGGTTATGTGGAGGAAATTAAATGAAGAATAATTAACAAAGCAAGTATATATTGGATATGTGGAGGGTAAATGTGGAAGAGGAAGGCCAAGGAAAGATGGAGAGAACAAGTGGACAATTATCTGAGGAATATGGGTTTCAGTGTGTTTATAAGAGGTGGACATGTATGAAAAAAGAATGACTGTACAGGAAGTTGGTATGCTGTGTAGAGTTAGGAATATATGACACCATCTGATTAGTGACATTTGAGTGTTTTTTTCTCTTTCCTTTTTTATTGTTTCCACTCTTTGAGTACTGTCCACTCTCTTACAAAAATATAGATGTGATGTGTTTGTGTTGCTGTTGCAGAAATATCACTTATGATCTTAAATTTTCTTATCTATGAATAAGATATGCTTATAAATTTCATTTAGCCATTCCATTTACTAATATTCCCATTCATATATATAAAATTTAAGCATTATTGGACTTATGTGGAAATTTTTTGGGGAAAATTAATCATATATGCCTGGGACCTACATGTATTATAAAATAGCAAAATTTTTGCAAAATGTCTTGACTTTTATCTGTCATTTATTTCATATGTTCAAATATACAGTGACATTCACTGTTATTTTATTGTTAATTCCTTGAAAAACTTGCCTTATATTCAGGCTAATATAGTTAAAGTATTTTCTGATTTTTGCACATCAGACATAGGTAAAATCTTTTCTATAATTTTTTGCAATACAGAATAAATATCTACTGTATCTGTAAGTTATAAGTGTAAACATAACTGAATTCATAGGGTTTACTTCTAGAAAATGCTTATGAATAAATGCAATTAGTAGAATTATTTGCAAAAATTTATGGATTTTAAAAAATGATTCTCTTTTTAGCATACTTTTCAAAGGAAAGGGAGGCTTATAAGATCAGGCCAGTAATTTTGCTGTCCCCCATTAATAATTTTTGAACTAATTAGCAGATTTTCATGAAATTCCGTAGTGATGCTCTGCCATTTAATAACACCTTTTTGCTGCATCCTTTAATTCTATAGGATTGACTGATCCTGCAGAATAGAATTATTTTTTTACTACAATTTTGGTTTATATTATTGCCAATAGATGGTCCTAAGTATTAATAATATATGATAATATATAGCTTATCTGATTTCTTAACACAGCAATGTGTATTTTAATATGCATGAGTGACGTCAACAATACCCATGTAACATTATTAATTCTATTACATGATGCCATCATGATATCTATGCTGATTAAATTAACATTAAAATTGGACACATAAAACCAATGAATTCCAAATGCTTAAATAAATGAAAAATAAATAGCAACTTCAGAAAATAGGCAATTTTAGTTCTTTCTGGAACTTCTTGTTTATAAAATATACTAGATTTTGAATGTACTGTATATTTTTTAGGATTTCAAAATAAGCATATATTATCATATTTTAAATATTACTTTCTTGATTGTATTACTTTTTGAATATCAGTCAAATATTTAGCATTAATAAGTATTATATTAAAAATTTAGTTAATAATTATTGAATAAAATACATCTTTTTTATTTCAGGTATATATGGTTAGTGTGCCACAATTGGCATTACATATTTCATCATCTGCTTTACCAAGAGATTTAGGTGGAAATTTACATATTGATCACAAAGCATGGTTATTACACTGTTTAAAATCCATGACAAATCGTTATGGTGATTTATGTGATCTAATATCTCTTCCATCCTCACCACTGTCAGTTCAAATAGGTTCAATATTTTCGCATAAGGAAAGTATACAGAATGGTCCCTTAACTGGCCCTCTTAGCATCCATGTAAGTAGTGAAGGTGAAACTGATGAGTCTAGTGATCATCAGCATTCAGTACATGAGAAACAAAATTCAGAAGATAGAGAAAAAGAAGTCGAAGTCACAAAAGAGAAACAAGGACAATTTCCTGAATATGAAAATAGTGTAAGTTTATATATTATTTATAACTGTAAAGCATTTCTTTATAGCAGGGGTGGGCAAAAGGTGGCTCGTGGGCCGGATCTGGCCCGCGAAGGCATCTTATTTGGCCCCTTTGCATAAACTACAATATATTACAGTTTCAATGCACACATTTGTAAAATTCTAGTCGAAAAGATAAAATAAAATAATGGATATCATCATCCTCACTGACTGCCAAGAAATTTGGTGGAACAGATCTTCCCTATGTTAATGGAATAAGCAAACCCTGATAAGATGCCATCTGCCATCCACCTGTAGAAATGTCTAAACAAATATTCCTTTTGGTATTGTATTTGTCCTCGTTAATCCGCCAGGTAATAAACAGTTTTTCTCCAAGTATTGTTAAGCATATGCTAATTTGAATATATTTTAAAAAGATTTGATAAATTTATTTTATTTCAAAATAATAATTGTTTTTATTTGAAAATTAGAAATCATATATTTAAGAAGAAAAATATATTTATTGTAAAATTTGTTTAAAGTGATTAAAATTAAATAGTTTTGTCAAAAAAATAAATATATATACTACAGTCAAACCCCAATAAGATGCCCTCTGTTAATCATCATCCTCACTGACTGCCAAGAAATTTGGTGGAACAGATCTTCCCTATGTTAATGGAATAAGCAAACCCTGATAAGATGCCATCTGCCATCCACCTGTAGAAATGTCTAAACAAATATTCCTTTTGGTATTGTATTTGTCCTCGTTAATCCGCCAGGGGTATGTAAAGTGATTTACATCCTGAAGTTCATCAGTGCAGTATATACAATTTTAAAAGATCTCTGGATTCATTTGTAACCCAATAGGTGGGAGAGATGGAGTTAACAGTTAATCATGTGTCTCTAAGCCTAGTTCAGACCTAGATTGTAGAAAATTTAAGATCATAAGAACCAGATCATTTTCATCGTTTATTGTATACCAAGCAAATAAGGATACTGTACAGTAAGCTGTGTACATTGTGTTTTTATAAGAACTCAAAATAGAGGATCAGAACAGCACATGGACATGTTTTCTATATAGTACTGTACGAACTCAAAGTAGAGGATCAGAACAGTAGATGGACATGTTTTCTATATAGTACTGTATATATAGACGGTATGGTATACTATACTGTAAAGCAGGGGTGGGCAAAAGGAAGCCCACAAGCCAGATCCAGCCTGCAAAGGCATTTTATACAGCCCACTGCATAAACTAGAACATATTACAGTTTCAAGATCCACATTTATAAAATTCTAACACAAAAAATAAAATAAAATATATACTTTGTAGTGTGAAATAATGGATACTGTTGCTAATATACATGTACACTACCAAGATACTCCAAATTTTTACGATATAATTAACCATGAGCGTAGTAAATTTCACCATTCACATTAAATTGTAAATTTGTTTTTACAAAAAACTTTAAAGGTATCTAATATTTTCTAACATTCTGATGTAATATACTCTGTCCACTCTAACTTGGCAGTAAGTGTAAACAAACACAGGTGGCTAAAGTAATCAGGATTGGTTGGTGTCCTTTTGCACATAATGATATTCCGCAATATAGTTCTATTGTAATAACAGTTGTTTTATTATTAAATTTTGAATACTTTGCAGGTGTAATAAGTTGAGATCAATAGCATCGAAAAAATTGTAATAATATAATATATTTTTTCTCAGAGATAGGATATATTTCAAATTTGATGACTGTAATTACGAAAATTGAATGAGATTCTGTTTTGTGAAGCATATTTCTCACAAGCCAATCATAGGTATCGGTCATGAATGAATATGATAACTTTTGTTTACACTTATTGCCAAGTTATAGTGGACAGAGTATAGGTTGTTAGCAATTTGAATGTACATTTGTGAAAGTAGCCCACCACTGAGTCCACCAGTAATGTTACACTTATAAACAATGAGCATGCCATCTATGTATATAGAAATCTGTGGGTTGTACACGTACACTACCGAATTACTCCAAATTTTGATTATATACTTAACCACGAACATAGTAAATTTCACCATTCACATTAAGTTGTAAATTGTGCAAAATTAATTACGTAGGGTACCTAATATTTTGTAAGATTCTGATGTAATAGGTTGTTAGCAATCAATCAGTTTGATAAAATACTTATGCTTAAAGAAAATTATCTGAATTTATTAATTCGTAGGACGAATTTTCCTAATGTTTCTAATGAAAAGTAGTTTCTACGGATGCATTTGAACTCTTTGCATACAAACAAAAACTTAGTTTCTACGGATGCTTTTGAACTCTTTGTATACAAACAAAAACTAAGAAAATAACAAAAAATATAACTAAGAAAAGTATATTTTAAAAATAATATTGATACACGAACATATTCTTTGGAATATATTTTTAAAATAATATTGATACATGAACATATTCTTTATGTAAATATCACAAAAGTGATTACATACGATAGCGAGATTGACAAAAACATGTGCAGATAAATTGGTGCAACCATTATTCTTGTCCCATGTGATGACGAGAGGAATATGTTTGTGCAAGAATCAGTCTTGCTTGAACGTGAGTAGTCATTTTATGTCAAAGTAGTTTTTTATTAATTATTAATAGAATAGCTAATATTATCATCAATAATCTCATTACATAATAATAATTACAGTGTCATAAGGTTAAATTCGTCCTTAGTTACTTTTCAATTTTTTTACGGCCCGCTTCATCCTGAAGATTGTTTATCCGACCCTTGGCAAAAAATAATTGCCCATCCCTCCTGTAAAGTATACAGTTTTTTAGAAATATTAAGTTTGGATGCTAAATATAAATATACTGTATTTTATTAAGTTTAATAAATTCAGAGATCATTTTCTTTTCTGTACTAAACATGTTTTCGATAAACTGCCAAAATCGTCCCCAAACAGATAGTTGCGTCTTATTGAGGTTTGACTGTATATTCAAAGAATTTCATATATATTGCAGAGTTGTTATGAAATGTTGTTAACTTTAAATAAATTGTTAAAAAAAGTATAAAGTGAAAATACAGATAGTCTTCAGTTTCAGTTGAAGAACTTATGACAGGGTTCAGTTTCAAACCTTGTCATAAGTTGAGTTTTTATAAAGCATTTCAAGTCATAAGTCAGAATGGTTGTAAGTCATGAATGCCCAAAATTTATGGATTTCACATTACTAATGTTTACTACGACACTATGCATTATCTTAATAAACATAAAGAACATAAAACTACAAGAACCAGACACAAAAATAACTTTCTGTATATCAGACAGTTAGGTCAGGGACTAAGCACATTGAATTGAATTGACCAATCACAGAATTTACTGATTACATCACCATCATAAATACAGGTGGTTGTAAGTTGAAGCAGTCAAAAGTCAAGGATTACCTGTATATATATATTAATTTATGATGAAAAAATTTTTTAATTATCACAGTAAATTAATATTTATATGTGATATTTTTAAGTAATGAAATAAATATATATATATTCTTTGTGTAAATATCACAAATGTGGCTACACACGATAGCGAGATTGCCAAGAATGTGTGCAGATAAATTGGCGCAACCATTATTTTTGTCCCGTGTGATGGTGATAGGTATCACAAAAGTGACTACACACCATAGCGAGATTGACAGGAACGTGTGCAGATAAATTGGCGCAACCATTATTCTTGTTCCATGATTACATAATAATAATTACAGTGTCATAAGGTTAAATTCGTCCTTAGTTACTTTTCAATTTTTTTACGGCCCGCTTCATCCTGAAGATTGTTTATCCGACCCTTGGCAAAAAATAATTGCCCATCCCTCCTGTAAAGTATACAGTTTTTTAGAAATATTAAGTTTGGATGCTAAATATAAATATACTGTATTCTTGTTCCATGTGATGGCAAGAGGAATATATTTGTTGCAAGAATCAATCTTGCTTGAACATGAGTCGTCATTTTATGTCAAAGTAATTTTATTAATTATTAATAGATTAGTTAATATTATCATTAATAATTTCATTACATCATTACAAAATGGCGTCGTAAGGTTAAATTCTCCCTTAGGTACATTTCAGTTTTTATACGGCCCCTTTCATCCTGAAGATTGTTTATCCGTCCCGCGGCAGAAAATAATTACCCAACCCTGGTCAAGATGGATTCAACTTTTCCGCGACGGTAAAATCCGTCGAGATAATATCCACCAATGAAATCCATGCATTTTGTGACGTTGAATGGTTGGCAACCTTGAGAGTCAAGATGGTGGGAATTGGATTGGTCATTAAATCACTCTCTAATCAAAATTGCATCGAAACATTATATTTCTTCTTATAAATATTTTCGATCCAACATTTTCCCCTTCCTCGATTTTGTTTCAGTTTCCTTATTTACTGGAACTGTTAACATCATTTCGTAAACAGTGAGTGCTTTCGTTGTTTAGCGTCCATTTTGTTTTATCAGGACCCTGTCTTGATAGGGTCGCGGACCCCAACCCCAGGCTTACTTGTGGCCGCCGATCCACATATATCTTCAGGTGAACATTTAATTCGTACTCCGGAAGATTCGGGAAATGTTAAAGAAAATTACCTGAATTTATTAATTCATAGGACGAATTATTTTCTAATGAAAAAAATAGTTTCTACGGATGCTTTTGAACTCTTTGCATACAAACAGAAATTAAAAAATAATGCAAGGAAAGTATATTTTAAAAATAATTAAGAAAATAATACAAGAAAAGTATATTTTAAAAATAATATTGATAGAATAACACAAGAAAAGTATATTTTAAAAATAATATTGATACACAAATATTTCATTTGTGTATCACATAACACAAGAAAAGTATATTTTAAAAACAATATTGATACACAAATATTTCATTTGTGTATCACATACAAGAAATGTATATTTTTAAAAAATAATATTGATACACGTATATTCTTTGTGTAAGTATCACAAATATGGCTACACACGATAGTGAGATTGACAAGAACGTGTGCAGATAAATTGGCGCAACCATTATAAGAGGAATATTCTTTGTGCAAGAATAAATCTTGCTTGAGCTTGAGTGGTCATTTTATGTCAAAGTAGTTTTATTAATTATTAATAGATTAGCTAATGTTATCATCAATGATTTCATTACATAATGGCGTCATAAGGTTAAATTCGGCCTTAGGTACATTTCAATTTTTATACGGCCTGCTTCATCTTGAAAATTATTAATCCGGCACTCGGCAGAAAATAATTGCCCACCCCTGCTTTATAGTAAATTTATAAATAAATTAAATTTTCTGAAAAATGATTATAAAAATGCAAAGATTAATGCATATTAAGAAGTATTTATTTTGTTTCACTGTTGAAATATAATAAATTATTGTTAATTTAATTGCTCATGTAAAACACTGAACTGTGAAAATTGTACAGATAATCTTCATATAATGCAGTATTTAAATTTCGATAAAATTTTATATAGTCAAAATCATGTTATACAGGATTAAAACCAGTATGAAAAGGTGTGTTTATTTCAAAAGCTAACAAAAATATAATCATATATTAACAACAAACTAACAGGGGATAAACCATTTTAGCGATCATTACTTAAGCTTTCTGAAATGGAATTCCACCATAGGTCACCGTGGTCTAACTGGTTAAGGCGTTGGGGTGTTAACCCAAAGATCCCGGTTCGATTCCGGTGCGGTGGCGAAATTTTATTTCGGGAAAATAAATTTGAAAATTATAGTTTAATCATTACTTACTAGATGGCGCCACCTTAGTGCTAAATTCTAATTTATTTAATTAATTATTAACTCAATAGATGGTGGCACCATAGCTTTGATTCACAAAAATAATCATTGTTATAAAAATGTAATTTAAAATTTTATCCGCTAGGGGAAGTTTGGCTTGTTTGTTTGGTTAATTCGTAACAAAAATATATCATTTTATTTTCATAACTATCAGAAACGTAATTTTGATTAAAAATATTAATTACTAAACAAACATCTCACAAACTTTAATTTATAAAATTTCTTATTAAAAAAAGCCTTATAAAATTGTCGAATCTTTCTTGGCAATTGAAGACACAGATCCTAAAATTGAAAGAAAAAAAAAATTGAATGGTGCATGTGCATCAGATAATATATGTTCATTTAATTTTTTTCTTTTTCATTACTGCTAAACACAGTCAGACAAGAATATTTTCACAAAATGTTACAGAATACAGTATTTTCATCTTCTGAACTTTTTCTACAACATCTAGATTTCATATATCTTTGCACTCTTTAAAAAAATCAGTAATTTGAGTTTAATTGCTTTTACATGAGAGATTTTTATAAATTTTTTGATATAATGCTAATTATGTTTGAAGATCCCTTTTGGATGTTCCCTATTTAGAACTTTCTTAATTTTTATCAATAATTCTTCAGTGGATTGTAATTATTCTAATCTGGTCACCTGATGAAATCTTCCTAGTATTTTTCGTAGTCTGCTTGTTAGATAAGAGCCATCTTCTTGGATTTATCTTCTTTTGTATTTGCAATGTGTTCATATCTTAGCTATTCTTAATTTTCTTCTTATATGGGCTATCCTGTTTTAAGCATTTTTTTAGAGCACTTTGCTAATATAGCACTTTTCAGTTATATTCATATTTACTATTTTTGGCATTTTCCTTGCCCTTAAGGCAGTTTTCAGCAGTGATATCATACATTAGCTGAATTGAACTAGTTGACCAGTGCAATATTTTAACTTGCACTCAATCTATTTTTAGGTCTAGTACTATTGAGCATTTAATAAATGATAGCATAAATATGTTTTTACGTTTTTTATGTGCATTGTGAAAAAAAGCTGTGATTTACTTTATGTTAGTGGTCTAAAACTTACCTTATATATATTAGTGAGATAAGCTTCTACACCTATTATTGTGCCTTTTCTTATTTGTCAAAATAATTTTGGATTTTGTTTTTTTTTTTTATGGGTGCCCATGTAATATTTTCTTCATTGTATTCTGCAATAGATGATAGGATAGCTTCTATGCTAGATACCATATCTACAGTATAAGTGGCCTGTTTTGATCAATGAAACATTACAGGCTTTATATTATTAACTGGTATACAAAATAATCAGGTCAATTTGTATCTCCTATTGTGATACTATGTTTCTACTTTGAGTTTCTTCTTTTTGGTTTTAAAAATCCATATTAATTTTTTGACATATTTTTCATTTAAGAATAATTTAAAGTACTCTAGTACTTAATTGCATCAGCTTGCATTGTTGCCTCCTGTTCATCTGTGGAACAAATTTGAATTTTTAAGTCATTGACTTTTTTATGAAGTTTTTATATCTTTCTTTTTGTATTACATATGGTATACTTGAAACATCTTTTTATGCTATGTATGATTCTTTCTGAATCAATAGGGATATCCTGTAGATAGATACTCGTTCGACTAATCTTATTAATTTAATTTACCAGCAAACTCTATATTTGGCTCTGCTAAAGATAATATATATAGCATATGTTAAATTTATAAAATTTATACATTTTAAAAAAATTCTAATATTTGTTTATTTCCAGTAGGTTATAATAATAAAATAAACTTCATATTAAAAATGTTTTGTTCTATTAAATTATTATAGTTCATGCTAAAACTTAGCTCCAGTGACTATAATAGCATTATAGAAAATGCAGCTGCTAATTTAGATTTCTGTAATGCATAATGTGTTATATATAGGGTGTCCCAAATATCACACAAGATTTGAATTTTGTGCCATTTGTGCGGTAAAGTATTGCCAACGAAAAAAAATGACAGCGTGACAGCTGACAGTTCAGGGTTAATAAAAATGGAGCGCTATACGAAAGAACAACGTGTTTTTATTGTTGAGCAATATTTTAAAAATAATGAAGGTTTGGAAGCTACAGTTCGCAATTTTTGTATAAAATATGGTCAGAATAGTGATTTAACTTCATCAACTGTGAAGAGATTATTTAAAAAATTTAGGGAGACTGGATACACAGTCTGGCCATCCTTCAACATGTCGTTCAACACAAAACATTGAAATAGTTCATGAGAGTGTGGCTGAGAGTCCAGGGACATCAATTCGGCACTGTGGTCAAGAATTGAACATTTCAAGAAGCTCTCTACAGTGTATTTTCAGGAAAGATTTGCATCTTCACGCTTACAAAGTTCAATTGACTCAAGAACTTAAGCCTACTGACCATGCATAACGAAGAGAGTTTGTTAAATGGTTTATGGAACAACAAGTGGATGCTGATTTTTCAAACAAAATCATCTTCAGCAATGAAACTCATTTTCATCTTGATGGCTCGGTTAATCGACAAAATTGTCACATATGGGGTTCAGAAAATCCACGAGTGATTGTTGAGAAACATATGCATCCACAATGTGTCATTGTTTGATGCGGATTTTGGGCTGGAGGCATCATCGGACCATTCTTCTTCGAAAATGCGGCTGGTCAGGCAATAACAATTAATGGTGCTTGCTATTGCAACGTGATAATCTAGTTTTTTGTGCCTAAATTGCAAGATATCGCTGTGGACAACATTTGGTTTCAACAAGACAGTGCCACATGCCATACAGCCCGAGAAACAATTCAATTACTGTATGAGTCATTTCCTAGTCGTGTAATTTCCTGTTTTGGTGATCAGAATTGGCCGCCCAGATCATGCGATTTAACTCCGTTGGACTTTTTTCTCTGAGGTTTTTTGAAGTCTAATGTTTATGCCAACAAGCCCATGCCTTGAAGGAGGAAATTGAGTGCTGTATCAATGAAATTCATCCACATTTATGCAAAACGGTCATGGAAAATTTCAACAAAAGAATGCATATGTGCCAGCAAAGCCATGGAGGCCATTTACCCGATATGCTATTCCATACATAACCCTATACTGTATACTTTATGAATCAATAAAAAATTTACAATTTTTAATAATAAACCTGTGTTTTCTGTCAAAATTACTTTTTGCGTGAATTTTGGGACACCCTATACAAGTCTTGAAGATTAAATTTTAAATAATATAAAATTCTGTTGAAAAATATTATTAAAAATCTTAAGAAAATTTGAAAGTTTTAAATTAATAATTTTTTAAAAATATTCATAATGTATTGAATTAATTTACTATTAAAAACTATTTTACAGAAAAATAATCAAGAAGAAATTCTCTTTTCTCCTGATTCTACAACACCTGACATTACTGATGATGAAAAACACTTTTCTAGCAGTTCAGCTTCATCATCTTGGGATGAATCATTACACATAGATGATGGGCTGGGAATGACACTAGAAGAATTTATTGATCATCTTCAGAAAAAAGGCCGTAAAGGTCTGTATCAAGAGTATACTGAACTGAAGGCAAAATCACCTGAGGGAACATTCGAAGCTTCTAGGTATGTATTTTAACTCTAAAGTCAAAATTTTTATTGTTTTAAATATATAATCTATAAATATATCCATTTTATAGATTAAAGCCTAATCAGGCTAAAAATAGATATACTGATGTCCTATGTTATGATCATACAAGAGTTAGACTCTCACATTTAGAAGGAGATCCATGTTCTGATTATTTGAATGCAAATTACGTTGATGGTTATAAACAGAAGAATGCCTTCATTTCAACTCAAGGTATTAAAATATAGATTTTTTTTTAAGGTGTTTACATATTTCCTTTCATTACAATTTCATTACTGTAATGAATTTGACATTGAGAGGTATTTGATGCAATTGATAACAACACTGAAATTTAAAATATTTATCAATGCAGATTTTATAAATTTCATATATATATATATATGAAGACTACAAAATTTAGATAGTTTTTGAAAAAATTTTTTTTGTAATAATTTGAAACTGATTTAATTTCTTTACAATAACTTAATCTGCCCAAAATATTTACAATGATTTTGAATATCCAGTTGTCCTTCAAGTTATAAATATAATGCATTCATTTAGTTTTATTTATAACTTGAAATGTTCGTAATTCAAAATTTACTCTCACTGAACCCAAAGATGCCGAAGTTATGTTATATATATTGTGTTGTAGTAATTTTCAAACTTATTTGATGGCAACCACTGCAGGAATCACATTTTATATTGTGACCCAGTATATGTGTGATAAATCAAAGACACAAATTTTGTGTGAATTATGCTCATTTATTTATTATTGATCAATGCCACATATTTATTATGGATGATATATGTTTAAGAATAAAGAAAAATGAATCACTTTAAGCAAAATTTTATTTTATAAGCTGTATTCCAAACACTGTTTTGCATTTTTTCTATTCATTGTGTTCCATTTTATATATTTTACAACTCATTAAAAGGTTGCAGCCAGCAGTTTGAAAAACCATGTTGCATTGTATATATTTTTAATTTGATCAATTAAAAGTTCTTTTTTCAAAGATTTGAATTTAAATTTCCAATTATAATGTGAGATTTTTTGATAGAATTTTTCTCAATTTTGAAATATTGCAGTAACATGTTAAATAACTACAGTCAAAGCTGGTTATAAGAGAATCAAGGAGACCTACACTTTTTGTCCCTTATAACCAATGTCCCTTATATCCGAATGTGCAACAAATTGGCATGTCGTCAGGTGGGCAAAGTAAACATTGAAGAGTTTTCAACTAGGATTGTTATTTCGGTTTTAATATCAGTTATTTGAGTTGTGTAATTATTCGATTACCGGTTATGGATCTTTGCAGTATACATAAAATGGGAAATAACTAATACTAGATATTACCCGCTCATATAAATGAACGGAAATCCTGTCATTTAATTTCATAAACTTGGAGTATAACTCTAAAGCTTCTATGAACTTATATAACAAATTATTAGGTGGCACCGTTTTTAGGGTACAGTGCCACCTGTGGATTTTGTTTTTTTAGAGGAATTACAATTTTAATTTAATTTGTATTCATTAATTTTTAAACTATTAAATACAAAAAGCAACAAATTGGCTTTTTATGATGTTTTTATTATTTTTAAATAAATTACACTTATTGTCAGCCGAGGTAAAGCAGGATGAAAAGTAGGTCATCACAAGGAAGAGTACAGAAAAATGAAAAATTATCTCTCTTATAACTGAATTTTTCATTATGTCCGAATCCACTATATCCGACGAAAAATACACACAAAATATAGGTTTTTCACCGAGACCAGACACGTTCGTCTCTTATATCCGAATTTTCCTTATATCTGACTCCCTAATAACCGGCTTTGACTGTATATAGTTTTATATTATATTTGTAGCTAAACATTTCACTATCATAATATTCAAAATTCTGGCATAATTTTTGAAATTTTCTAAAATTTGAAAATAAAATATTTCATGTTCATATATACAAACATAATAATCAGAATTTAAGGAATACTTATACTATAGTGAAATGTCTTTATAAGTTTAATTAGTTAATTTATATTTATAAAAAACTTAGTGAAAAATAAATATAAATATATTTAGTAAATTTTTCATAAATATTACAATACAAAGCTATCCTGTTACTAAAAGATCTATAAATATCTATATCTAAATATAAAGATCTATACTGCCAAAATATTTATAATTAAAGTCTATTTTAAAATTAAATAAACAATACACAAGATCTTAGTCTCCAGATTCATACTGACATTAAAAACTTGAAATTCCTGTTCATCATTAAAAATTTTTATTTTTCATATCTACTTAAAGAAGTTCAAACTTTTTTGAGTAGATATGGAAAATAAATCTGGAAAAATATAAATAAAATGTTAATCAAATAAAAATTTAAAACTGACTTTTCATTTATCAATATTCTGTTTTTTCAAATCTTGAAAATATATAGTAAACCAAAAGTATTATGATTTTAATTTAGGACCTTTACCAAAGACATTTCCTGATTTTTGGCGTATGATATGGGAACAGCAAGTTGGAGTCATTGTTATGACAACCAGAACTATGGAAAGAAGTCGAATGAAATGTGGTCAGTATTGGCCTAAAGATGAAGATACTAGAGCTGAATATGGCTGTTTCCAAGTTTATAACAGTGGAATGGAACAACATGCTGATTACACTATTACAAATCTTGTTCTTACAGATACTAGAGTAAGTATTTTTGATAATTTTATAAAAATATTAATTCTTTCCAGCTTGTTACGAATTTTCAATAATTCAAAAATGTACTAAAAATATTCTCTTCATTCATTTTTGTTTATAAAAATTTATAAAGCATTTTATCTGGTTGCAAAATATCTCAAGAACTAAACATTGCAGAGTATTAGGTCTTCAGGAATTACTTCTTAATGGATAAGTTTTATTTTTATCAATTTTGAAATTCCTATAGTAGTACCATAAAATTATGACCATTCAAAATTTTATGAAATCTGTCTTGGCCAATTCAAATGAGAGGTTCTAGAATTTTTCTTGTTTATTTTTCATTTAAAAAGTTGAAAAGTTATAGTGATGATTTTTTACTGTTTTTATTACTTTAATACCTAGCTGTAATGATGTTTTAATATAAAATCTATTAAGGTTAATAGTAATTAATTTCTAAGAATAATGCTAAAAAAAATAATATATTTTACTCTGGTCAATATTTGGAATAAAATTTTGTCCTTAGAACTTAAACCTTTCAGCGATCATGCTGAAAGGTGTAAGTTCTAAGGACTGATCTGATTTTTCATTAATTTTACAATAAATTTTTTTTATTTATAGTCAAATATTTTTAGAATTTTATATTTTCTTTCTATATTTCTTTCTATTTCAAAATATAAATTTCGAAATAAAAAGAAATATTTGCAAATTATTACATAGCAAACATTAAAATTTAATTCTAATAAAAAATGTCATATAATGAACAAATCATAGATGTAGTTAACAACTAAATACATAAAAACACTGGTATTTAGTAATTTTTTTTTCATAATTTACATAGTAATTAAAAAAACATTGAAAATTATATGACAAAATTTCACGTAATAACAACAGATGTTTTATTATACTACATTAAAAGTTTCTTAGGGGATAAAGTTATCCTGGCAGAATGATGATAAAATAAACAATTGCATATCAAGTTACAAGCAAAATTTTGCTTTCACATTATAGATTTAAATGAATACTGAAGTAGAATTCTACTTCTTCATTGTTAAGCTTCTAATACAGTTATTATTTTTTATAGACAGGAATTTCTCAACAAGTTGCACATATGCAGTTCACCAGTTGGCCAGATTATGGAGTTCCACATTCTGCCTTGGCTATGTTAGATTTCAGAGATAAAGTCAGAGATCGTCAGTCACGAATTGTATTATCTTTTGGAACTCAATGGAATGGCCATCCATTGGGACCTCCCATAGTAGTTCACTGTAGTGCTGGCATTGGACGCACAGGTAATAAAAAAAATTGCAAATATATTTTTATTAATAATAATATGGAATTATATTTATTAAATATAAAATTTAAATTTTAGGCACCTTTATTACATTAGACATATGCTTGCGTCGTCTAGAAGCTACTGGTAGAATTGATGTGTGTAAAACTGTGGAACGAATAAGATCTCAGAGAGCTTTCAGTATACAAATGCCTGATCAGTATGTTTTTTGCCATTTAGCATTATTGGAATATGCATTGAGCAGAGGACTGCTTGAAGATGTGGATCTATCTGGTTTTAACGAAAGTGACACAGAATCAGAATGATCATTTTCTGCCAGTATGAAAACTTCTTTTCATTAATGCATGCATTGTTTGAAACATTTCTCCACAATCATCCTGGAGTTTAAGAAGTGCATTTAATCAGTGAGTAATTAGAAAAAAATTTTTCAGAGTACAAATAATAACTTGTCACTTTTTATTTCCTTCATTTAAAGCATTTGTCAAACTTTATTTTGAAATAATCCTTACATCAAAACTAGTGTACAAAAATATATACATATATACATATAAATAATGTATATTGTTATATGCATTACAGTTATCACATTTCAAATTTAAAATTAAATTTTAAATATGTTATGATTTTAAATATAAAATGATGTATAGCAATCTTACGAAATTCAAATAACTATGATTTACAATATAATGGTTGAATATGGCATTATGATAATATTTTTGGCTAAAACAGATTTTACATGTTTGGAGTACTTAAGCCTCAGATTGTTTCTAACTATGCTTAATATTAAGATAGAGTACTCATGCTGTGTCACAGATATTATATCAGATCTTTGTTATTTTAGCCAAAGTGTGAAGATCAATTTTCACATTTATTATTATTATTATTATTATTATTATTATTATTATTGATTGTCATCATTATCATCATTCATTACTTATTTATTTGCAATTTTTGAGGGCTGTTGATGTGGTTTTATAATGTTAAAATATCTTCATGCCATATGTTTAATACTGTTAATTTCTTATATTGCTTTGTTGATATTAATGTTATAATGGAGACTGCTTGTGAATGAATTATTAAATGAAAAAAAATATATACAGTTGCAAGAGCTAAATGTATAAACCAAAAATTTTGTTTTTGTAATTTTCATCAGCAAATATTTATTTATGTATGTATATTTAAGTTTTTAATTACTGATGTAGAAAATTTTGTTGTTATACTGGAAGGAACATTGCATGAGTTATTTAATGTATTTATTTATATAAGTAAACTAAATTATGGTTGCCAAAACACTTTGTGACTTAGGCATAATGTTATTTAATACTATAACATTATATATTTCTAAAAGAAAAGATGTTTGGATTGCCAATTTTGTAGTCTGAAATTATGTAAAAAAAAATAAGCCCATGAGTAACTTATTTACTTGCTTCACTAAACTTTTAATCATAATCAAGCATAATTTTCAAATTTAGCAGATTTTTAGCAGAAATATATAATTTTTATTCTTATAATAGTATAACGGTAAAAATTAGGATTCTGATGATTTTTCATTAAGTTTTGTCTGTCCTTATATTCGTATCAGTCCATTTTCGTAACTATACATAGTCATCTTATATAATATTATAGATCACAATTTGCATTGTGCTTTATAAAATGTATCTACATTAGAGGATCATCAGCATATTTCAGTGTTAGTTTTGTATGATGAGTGTTGTGTCTAGATGTAACATAATAGTGGAAAATTTTGTCATTAGAAATCTATTTTTATTTATTTAATAATATAACATTTTTATATCAGTTTTCATTCCAAATTGCATTAATTTTGTTCCTTTTTCATGTTGTATTAATTTGTCACAAAGCAGATTTTTCAGAAATTTTTGCTTCTACTTCAAATAATTATTTTTTATTTTTTTAAGAAAAATATATACCTTCCAGATATTCATTGTATTATTTATATGTAAGCTGTAATTTGATCTTCCATTAAATGAAAGACATAATATACTTTTAATATCTGTAAGTTTCTAATAAAATGCTGTTAGGCAGTTTATACTAAAATAAAGTTGTTGATTATTAGTAATATGTTTAATTTTTGTTGCTCAAAACTGCTCGTAGTTAAATTTTTTAATTTATTTTAAGCTTTTATAAGATATTTCATGCAATCTAACATAGCTGTTTACTGTGTGACAAATTATTAGTCACACAAATTATTAAATGAGTATTAGATTTTCTTAACTGTTGATGATAAAGGTGCTTAGAGAATATTATTTAATGAAATTAATTCCAATAAAGATGAAATTGAAATGAATTAGATAATGATTTATATAGAAATTATATAAATATTTCATTTTTAAGTATATAAACATTATATATAGACTGGAATAAAGTAATCCTACTAATTTCAGTGAACTAAAGGCTATTTATTCAGTTGTTTTTTAGAGATTTTTGCATGTAAATGCAAATAAAATAAAATTGTATTTGAAAATTAAAAAATCTTATTAAGCAATTTTTGCTTTAAAATTTATACATAGAGTATGAATAAGTTTGAAAATATCACACATTATATTTTATTTATAATGTATATTATAATAAGTCACAATATTTTTTATGAAAGTATAAATTACTTTATGATGATTATAATTATCCAATACAAATTTGTATGTATTGGTTTATCAGTTAGATATTATATATAAATTAATATATATATATAATTATTAAACTTTTTAAATAATAACTTCAAGGGAACTATATCCAAATAAACCTAAATAATCCAGCCAAATTTTAGCCCTTGAAACCGTAACGGAATAATTTTAATGATTTGAACTAATGTTAGCGCCATCTCGTAATTAGAATAATTATTAATTTTACAAATCAATGAGTGGTGCCATCTAATAATTAATAATTGAACTAGAATTTTTAATTAATTTATCCGTATTCTATTAATATTCATATACAACAGTAACTGATTGATTATTTTTTTATGACAAAATGAACAGCTTGCCATTATTATCTAATATATACCATTGTATTAAAAATTATTTAACTAAATTCTTATTGTCATATCCTAGATGATTAAAGAAAGAACTTGACTAAAATCAAAAAATTTATTGAATAAAAACTGGTTAGCCAAAACTTTCACATAGGCAATATCGCACCTTTCCTATATGTCTCTCAATTGATCCTTCCAATTTAGTGATTTTAAAAGATGTAAAATTATAATTTTAACTTTGAAGGGTAAATTCAAAAAATGTCTTAGGCATAATATGACACTTATAAATGTTTGAACTACAGTATTGCCAAGATTTACATTAGAATATGGAGTTAATCAAATTTGCTTCTAAATAAATTATTTATTATTCAATTGCCAAAAAAAATTGTCATTTAGTAGTGTTAACCTTAATTATTAATGAAATTTATTTTGAATATAAATTGTTAAGAGTCAACTAAGTACTGTGACATTAATATTTAAAAAATTTCAAAAAGTGGAGTTAATCGATTTGGCTTGTGAACTGCTTATATATAACTCCATGGCAGTGGTATGTTATACAGAGGATTATCATTAAGTACGAAAAATTTTTTAAATTTCTGTAGCAGTTAATCAGAATAACAGAGGCCATGGTTATCAACCGCTACAGAAATAAAAAATTTTTCGTATTTAATGATAATTCTCCATATAACATACCGCCACCATTGAGTTATATACAGGATTACCTCAATTATCATGGTTAATGTTGCCACGAAAAATACCGCAATAATCGAATCCGTGATAATCAGGATAAATACTGCATGTAAAATGGGTGATCATTGCCAAGGATTTTTCAAATATATTAAATAAATTTTATGTATAAGGAAAAAAAAAAAATGTGTTGAGCGTCCAAATAAATCCAAACAACTTGCCAAATTTAACCCTTGAGATACACAACAGAATTTTAATAATTATTAGTACAATTAATTTGTAAATTTAATAATTATTCTAATTACGAGATGGCGCTAACATTAGTTCCAAATTATTTCAAATCATTAAAATTATTCCGTTACCAGTTTCAAGGGCTAAAATTTGGCGGATTATTTTAGGTTTTTCTGTTATGGTTTCAAGGGCTAAAATTTGGCTTGATAATTTAGGTTTATTTATATATAATTATTTAATTACTATTTTATAATGCTACAAATCTGTATATTAAATCACTAGTATATATTTATAATATAAAGTATGTAAATAATATCTATTTCAAAGTATTCGGTTATATTAAGCTATATTATTGTGCAGTCAGCTCTGCTGATATAGAATTTTGATGTGTTATTTTAAAATTATTTCTAAATATAATGCAAATTTTGAATATCTGTTAAATTTATTATTATTATTATACATCTGCCTGGTATATAAACAAGAAGAAACATCAACTGCAAGTGTTTGGAGCTGGAAAATTTATTTGAATAACAGGTAACATTTTTGGTAAATTTTTAGATGTTATATTAATATGTTTGTGTGTAAATTTGTTATTTTCATTTATTTCTGAATTTATTTTTGAAGGTTTCATATAAACTCACTTAATACAAATTTGAAATTTATGTGGAACTTCTAAAAATAACTTTTTTTTAAAATATGAATATCCCATATTGTGAATGCTGTTTCAGTAAGAAAATAAATTAGATATTTATGCATACAGGTAACACTCATTATATGCCAATTCAATTTGCAATTTCCATTTAATGTGATTTTTAATTTTGCAAACACTTAGTAAGTACTCAGTTTATGAGTTTATGAGTTTTTTTCAAATACAGTAGTGGAAAAAATTATTACATCACCGTTCCATAAGTAGCATATTCAGCTATCCAGTTATCATATTTTATTTATTTATTTAATAATATATGTGGAAATATTATAGTATTGGCAATATTCAACAATAGCAAGCAATGCAAATAACATAAAAATAAATAATTTATTACTTAATATATCACAACTGGATGCAAATTAATGAATTGCAGTTATGATTCAAAAGTTGTTACTGGCCTAATGTTCCAAATAATGTTGTAAAGATTTTGAAAAATAGACACAAATAAGCTAGTTAGATGGTTCTGTAATCAGAAAAAAACAAAGAAATAAATCCCTAATATTTGCCTAGTTTTCACCATATATATATCTAGTTTCAGTTCTGATTGCAATAACTTTTTCCACCACTGTATGAATTATCAAAAAAAATGAAAAGTGTGAATAATTGCAATAAATAAATACTAAACATTCATAAAAAGGCATTTCAAATCATGTATGTAGCTATACAATACAACTGTGTTTGTAGCAAAAATTTCATCTGCTACAAAATCAGAAAAATCAAAACAATGACCAAGAAGTAGAAGTGATATGCTCTCTGATGTTATCAGCATGTTGTATTAATAACTTCCATTCCGAAATTTTGCCTAAAGCAGTAGGTCATAGATATAGATGAACTACTGCCTTAGGCACAATTCAGGACTTGAAGCTATTTATATTACTGATAGATAAGCTCAATTAGTTATCTTTCAATAATACTAAAGAATAAAAGTTCTTTAACATTTATATGACATATATAATTTATTTATTATTATAATTTACTTGATTTTAAAGGGTATGTTTTCATTTCCTTTGATAAATAAATCATTGTGTAATCATAATCTGATTTCTTCTGTTGATCTTTATTTGATTTTGTTATGGTCAAATTGCATTGTTGAGAACCGAATCCCTGATTTCAGCAATATATCTATGGGAAATTGATTCTTGGTTTATGAATTCCTACTGTATGAATATATTCCAGGAATATATTAATTTATAAAGTTAAGAATTTAAAATGAATATATGATGTATATTAGATTATTTTACAGAACCATTCTTTCATAGTTTGACTAGATGCAGTTATATTGTATAATCAACAAAATTAATAATAATGATTATAAGCAATTTTAAATATAAAAATAAATATTCCTGTTAAAATAAGTGCTAAAATGAAATCAAAATTAAAAAATTATATTAAATAAAATTTGTAGAAAGTTTAATACATCATCATTGATAATGCTATATATATTGTGAATGTAGTCAGAAACATCTTGTTAATTCAAGTCAAAAGTACATCAGTACATAATTATTTTTATTTAACTCATTACTTTTTAATGGTATAATTCTATTAAAGAAGTAATAATTAATCTTCATCACCAACTATTTACATGTATGCAGTAATAGATTTCTGTTCACTGAGAAAACACTGAACTATCACTATTATTTTTGTGAAAATTATATATAAATATATACAATCTAAACTTAGTCTTATAATCAGACTGTGAATTTAAATACAAAATCTATCATATGGCATTTATAGTTCAAACTAAAACCAATCTGTTGCTATTTATTTGTTTAATAGTGTTAATTTGAAAGAGTTTATGTACACATTCTGTCACTTTTTAAGTTAAAAGAAATTTGATTTGTGCCATAACTTCAGGAATGCATCTATGACATAAATTGGGTGTTACCTGTATTATGGTCTATTTCTATGCATAATTTAAATATTATGTAGTATTTTTATCTGATGTGCATACTTATACATGTATGTGGTAATTTCCAACATATATCAAATTAAAAGCTTTTATCAGAATATATACAGTAGAATGAATGTTTATGTAAGTTAATAACAGTTTATAAAATGCTTTGATATAATTTTAAACCTTTAATAATTAAGAAAGTATTTCAATTTTACTTTTATTGATAATTTTCTATCTTATTTTAAATTATTAAAAATTGTGGTTGCTAAATTTGTTAAGGATTTTATAATAGAACCTTTAAATTTCTTTAATGCAAGAGAAACTCAAGTTATAAACATCTGAATTATGAAATTTCATATATAAGAGCATTCTTTTTATTGTAATTAGCAAGAAAATTTTTATTTCAGTACCGAAATGGCTTAGCAGAAACCATTGCATAAATTTGTATCATAATAATAGATACAAAGCTTTCTCCAAAAATGACTCACCTTAAAATTGGATATTTGTTTCAAAAATTAAATGTAAGACATCACTGATTGGTCCAATTAATAACATACATTAAACAATACATTATATATAATGTGTTCAATATTTATAAGAATAAAGTTTGAGTTATAAATTTTTTGCCTTATAGATGAATCTTAGATGATGATACACTGCACTTTAGCAGTAATAATATTTAATTTTTATATAACTCATAATATTGTAATTTGAACTTTTAAATACTAATTAAAATATTCAATATATCATTTAATCCACATTCACATAAATTCTATATAAACTTTTCAGAAACTTAAACAAATTTTAATTAATACAGATAATGGTCCTGGATAAAAATTTTATACAATAATAATGATTATATAATCTAAATTGCATCAACTATTAAATTAAATAATATGGAATAACAATAGAAAAGAAAATTTAAATATGTTTTTTTAATATTTACACAGCTCACATAACAGGAACTAATTTTATTATTAATTAAAACGTTTTCAGTCTAACTTTGAGGCTTTATTCAGCACACGAATTCTTATACACTGAATATTTTAGAACATAATCATATTTTTGTTCTAAAATATTTGTTGTATAAGATAATTACTAATAAAGCAGTCTTCAGCACTTATTTAAGCAAAAAACTATACTGAGTTGATACTGATAGTAAAATTATACTGTGTTGATACTGAGGATGGCTTTATTAAGCCGAAAGATCTATAATAATTATTAAAGTATAGTTTTTGCTTAAATAAGTGCTGAAGACTGTTTTATTAGTAATTATTTTAACAAGCAAAAATAAATTATATCTGTTTTGTTGTATAAGAATATATATATTGATGAAGGCCTCAAAATTAGGTCAAAAAATGTTTTAATTAATAATATTATTTCCGATTATGTGAGGTGTAAATATTAAAGAATATTGATAAAAATAGGAATTGTCAAAAGCTATATTTAAATATGTGAATTTATTATTAATTCCGTAAAATATATTTATTTTTTGTATAAAATAAGTACATTAGTCCTCTGCTACATTGTTTCAGAAATACACAGATGCATAAGTCTTTTTATTTGTGCATAATTTCTATAAAACTAATTAAAAATTCATTAAATTAAATAATGTAATCCTTACAAGCTTTTAATAAGTTTAAACAAATTTATTTATTTAAATAATTTCTGTTCACCAAATAAGAATGTTTTGGCCTTTTCAATCTTCATCAGTTATCCACCACATATCCAGAATTTAAATATCTACATGTAGACATTAAGTTTTGGATATCATAAATAACTGATGAGGGTTGAAGAGGCCGAAAATGTTCTTATTTGGTGAATAGAATTGTCTAAACCAATAAATTTGCGTATCCTGCTTAAAGACTTTTAAGGATTACATTATTTTAATGAAAAATGTAAAGGTTTTTGTGAAATAAAAATATATTGTTCATTAAACAATTTACTTTTTTGTAAAAATATCACTTAAATTTTCTTATCTATACTTAAAGTATTTCATAAATTTCATTTATCCATTTTATTTATTAAGAAGTGCATATGTATATATTAATTTTAAGTATTGTTGGACATACAGTTTTCCACTTACATAGAAATTTTTAGAACAAATTAATTGCTTAAATCAGTGCTTCTCAAAGTATGGGTCGCAACCCCACATGGAGACATGTAACAAAATTTGGGGGTCGCAGAAATTTTAGCAAATGCTTTAATATTCGTATTCCTAGTTTATATACCTCTATACCCAGGATCATGAAAATATTTTCTTGTGTAAAAGGAGTCGCCAAGTGGAAAAGTTTGAGAAGTGCTGGTTTAAATCATCCAGAGATGCTGTATTTGAAAATTTATTTTTGCATTCCATCATCTGCTGACATGAATTGCATTCATGTCAAAGATTTGTCAGAATCAATGAAAAATAATAATTTGGCTTTATAGTATAACACAAAGCAGCCGTGTCACAGTAAATACTTTGATGATAGACACTGATATGTATAAATGTTTTATTAGTATGATCAAGGAGAGAGAATCATGGTACTGGTATCACTTCTGGAATAACTTCATTAATGATATAATGGTTTTTGATATTCTTTATAATCTGAAATGTTTCTGCCATTCTAATTTCTTTGCTATGTTAGACAGATAAACATTTATACAAATCAGTGTCTATTAGTATGATCAAGGAGAGAGAATCATGGTACTGGTGTCACTTCTGGAATAACTTCATTAATGATATAATGGTTTTTCATATTCTTTATAATCTGAAATGTTTCTGCCATTCTAATTTCTTTGCTATGTTAGACAGATGCAAATAATTTGACTTCATTCCAATGGGAATGAAGTCAAATTATTTGCATTTAATGTGGATTCAAAAAATCTTTTTGCCAGAATAGTATTAAGATTAATATAAAAAAAATATATATATATAAACACATTAAGATTAATATTAAGTAAATCTCTCTTACGTTCTTCTAACCAAAAGTCAATACTTATAATCCTTATTATAGACCAGAATGCATTATACTCCTTTATGGTAATATATCTTTATTATTTCTAACAAGTTAGTATACATTCTTTTGCCTTGAATATGGGAGGAGGGTATAAGTATTTTTTCTTAGTTTTCTTTTAATAAAATTTAAAAACTGATTATAATCTATAGATTTTAATCTTAATGCTTATAGCACTTTTATGTAAGAAGTCATCCTACAGCTTTTTGACAAAACTTATTGTATAACCATTCAACTGCAACTTAGCATATTTAAGTATAATATACCCATAACACTTAGTGTCATCTGTACTACAATGAGTAAATAGCCTTGCAAAGAACACTATAAATATGATTTTCTTAAAATTTAGTGGGTCTTGGAACCAAACAGGAATAATAATTAGGGAATAAGGTGGCTTTCTGTAGACTGCAAACTCAAAACTATTATATGCAATCTTAACTAAACATATAAGAAGTGTATAGAATTGTTTGAAAATTGATCTAAGATCAGCCGGTATATACAATCTTAACTAAACATATAAGAAGTGTATAGAATTGTTTGAAAATTGATCTAAGATCAGTTTGTCTAAGGTGTTATCGGACAAGTCATCAATAAGCACTGAAGATTGATCTTCTTCCTTCTGTAAAATATAGATATCTTCAATGTATCTAATAAAAGACAAAATTGGGCAGGAAAGAAGTTAAAACTTGGATTTCTTTAAACCAATAAACTAACTCTTCCATTACTACAGCCATTGGCTCACCTATGGGCACACTACTGGTTTGCCTAAAAAACATAACCTCTAAATTAAAAATAAGTCTCGTAAGAAATAGATGAGCAGGGTTTCTTAAAATCTCATTAGTTGTATTTAGTGTTGTATGCTGTATAAAGAATCTATAGAGGATCAAATATCTGGCACTACTTGCAGCAAAGGATATAATTTAGCATAAATACATAATATATTTACTGTGTGTGTGCAAATTGTTGTTGTTATTTTTTATTTTGAACTTTTCCAAAGGTAGATGTTTGTTATATTTATACTTAATGTGTGTGCAAATTGTTGTTATTTTTTATTTTGAACTTTTCCAAAGGTAGATGTTTGTTATATTTATACTTACTTGTGTAAGTTTAGAGTCAAAATTTTAAGAAATTCTGAATGCATGCATGCTTCATTAATATAACAGATTATATTTCAGATTATCATCATTAAATGAATATTGCCTTAAAGCAAGTTGCAGCCTTTTTTTGCATACTAGCACTTATAAAAGTCTAGAAGCATATTTACGTTATCGTTTATTAAGGTCACAATTGCACTAGATCTAAAAATCGACTGGGCATAGGTAGCAAAATGACATTGTTCAATTTGCTTGATTCAGCTTGGAGTCAGCTGATGCATGTCACTACCAAAAATCACATTAAAAACAAGGCAAGCAACAAAAATAATAAACATGAAAATATAATTGAAAAGCACCTTAAAATGAAGTATGCATGTATAAATATATATATATTCCATTTATTGTTAATAAAATTCTAAGAATAAATTAATAGAAATCATCAAAAAATATTAGAATAATATCATCATAGTTTTAATGATTAGAATGAGTAAATCTTATTTATTTAATCAAAAAATGATATTTTTATCAAGACACCCTTCTGATTATTTAATTAGTTTACCTGTTCTGATTTAAAAAGTTTTCGGTTTCATTCAATTTTATATACAATGTTTAACTTCATTTTCTATAAAATAATTTATATATATAAATCTTTTTTTATAAGTGGAAATTTTTAATAATTATATATCATTATGATTAAATTACTATTTTGGTATTGTTTTGAAATTGTATAGTGATATATTTGTTAATATTTTTGCAGTTTATACAAGCATTTGCATAATTCGGAAAATTTATAATTCAAAATTTACTCTATTAGTACAGTTCACACTGTATGTACTATATTGGGTAATGTATATTATTGATTGGACCAATTAATAATGTCTTTATATTTGAGTTTGAAGTAAATGTCTGTTTACAATGCTTGAATTTTTGATAGAAACTCAGCCAATGTGAAATATTATATAATACATTTACTTCTAGATCATTTCATTATTGTGACTTGAATTTTTCAAAAATTTTAAAATAAAATTTATGTAGTAAATGTGGAAAAGTTTGTAACAAAAGACGATATGCATTTCATTTCATAAACATTGGTTTTTCAGCTAAATACAGCAATACCTCACATAGTCCGGTTAATTGGTTCCTCTTTCTTACCAGACTATTCGAGGTACTTAACCTATGGGAAAAATTATAATTTGTTCCAAGAAATTTTCGATTTGCTCATGTTTTTTTTAAATCGTAAATTCTTACATTATTATTTCATATGCATTAAACATTAAAATCTTTTATAAAGATTTATAATAGACAGAAGGGGACAGAAAGTGGATCCGAAGATCGGAAAGATATATAATAGACAGTAAGGGACAGAAAGTAGATCCAAGCCCATAAAGACGAATAGATAAAGAGCCGCCCAGCAGGTGAACACATTCGCTTTCTCCAAGTCGGCCGTTTGACACCATTACAAATCCAGAGTGGTGCTCTGCATAATTCCACTTGAACTGTGCCACCGCAGGCTGATCAGTCGCAAACGCTGATATGCCCAGTATTCATTCTCATTCAATGATTCAATTAAGCGTTTGCAATAAATAACTGACGATATTGCACTTGAGAGGCAGGCACTATAAACGTTGTTCAGATAAATTTGGCAACATTAGAGTAGCCACCTGCTTGTCTCAGCTCATCATAGTGGCTATTCTAGTCATATATAGATAGTAAGTAGCAAGCACACTTACATTTTGTATTTATTCTAAAAAAATAAATTAAATTGAAAATTTTTTATTAACAATTACAATCCGGACTATAGTGAAACCCGTACTATGCGAGGATTGGTGTGCATTCAAGATTTAAAAATATGAAAATCTAAATTTTAAAATATAATTTCACAAATTGCAATATCTATAATCAAAACAATAAAATATTCAAACATAAAATTGACTCATCCTACCCTCATCCTGTTATCTACTGAAAAAAATTCTTTTAAGGTTTTGACCATGTAATAAATAATTTTGAGTTTCAAATCTCATACATCTAATGTAATTTTTTCAGTTTGGTCTTAAATAAAATTTTATATTAAAAGTTATTTTTTTTTATGATAAAATTTAACTGGAATTATTTTACAGAATAAAAAAATATTCATTTCTATAATATATCCAAAATGTTATTTTCTTGAAAAACATAAATATTTGCATAACTCAATATTCATTAAGTTAAGAATATAAAAAAAAAAGTTTAGAAACCAAGACAAGTTTAGATTATAATTTTTCTAAAAAAGTTTAGTTTCTGCATGGCAAGATTATCACTTTCCTCCTAATGTTGTTGGATTAAACTGATACAATGTTTTGAGCATTGCAGTTTAGAGTCTCCCTTAATCTGATACATATCTTGTCGGATTATTGGATATTCAATGAAAAAAATGAAATTACACAAACGGATATGCTCAGTTTATTACAGTCAGTTTTCCTGTCACTGCTCTTGTTATTCAAATCTTTCATAAACCGCTCAATTTTATCCTAATTTTTTTCAATGTCATAAAGGTGGCTCATCTAATATCATAAAATAAAGCCAAATTACTAAACTTCTCTCCCAAGTCAAGTTTCTTAATTATTTCTGTCTTTTTGACCACAGTTAATGCCTTAATGGCTCACAGTTAATGATATTATGTAAAAATAAATAACAAATATTGATACAGTAAAGAACTATTTTACAGTAAACAGTGTACTGAACTTAAAATTAGTCCGACTGTAGCGCCTGTGCAACAAACGAATAACAACTGACAATTTGTTTGTCAGTTTCTCTCTCTTGCATATGGCCAAGTTGTGACATGAAAATTTCACGTGGGCAGTGCGACAGTTCTCAGAGTGTCAGACTAGCGAAGTATCGGATTACAGAGACTCAACTGTATATCAATATTTATATGGAATGTAGCTTTATAATGCAAATTAATCAATCAGTATGGATTAACTATACTATAATTAAAGTTTGAGTAGCCAATATATATATATACTGTGTAATCAATTTGTCCATACCAAACTTCCTGCAAAAGCACTTAATACTTTGTAATTTATTAAGCAATATCTCAGCTTTATAGCTTATTTCAATAAGATATAAAGACCCTTATTTTGCTTAAGATCACTAGACATTGATTTCCTCAACTTTTCATGGTAACACTAATATAAAGTTGATGCTGATGATCTAATAATCAGTTTTACAAATATGTGGGAAGTGAATTTAAAGAGTAAGTATGCAGATGTGAACAAGTGGAAGTTTATTTATGCACTATTAATTAGTGTTTCAACATGTTATCAGAAATACCATAATACATACTTTTTAATCTAGAAAACATGAAAAAAACAATTACAAATTAAAATTGTTCACAGTTATACTTTTCCTATGTGCATTTGCCTGTGGGAAAATAAAAACGATTGTCTTACATTCTGTAAACTGCTATCTAATTTTATAATCAAGTTGTATGCCAGTCACTATCCAGGTTGACAGAACATATCTCTCATCTGAAGACTGGTATTTAGCTCATAGTTATCCATTAAATCTGAAAAATTCCTGCTGTTTAGTATGATTACGACTAAACTAAGGCTAAAAAAAAAGAGTGCAAGAGCTTTGGATATGCTAGGTTATCAAAATGCACTATAAAATTCAATAGTTTCAAATTATAAGAAATTTTAAGTGTTATTAAATATTTATAATGTATTAAACTTGGGTATTGAAAATATTTATCTAAACTTTTTTTCATTGTTATAATTTACATTTTTCAATCAAATTTTACAAAATTTTTTAAATTCATTTCTAAAATTATATTGGATTTGTTAACATTTACTTAAATTTGGTATCATCTGGTTCAACTGATTTTATTATTACAATATAATACTTTTTAAAACTTTGGACGAAGAAATGATTGAATGGATAGTGAATGAAATTTTTTTTGTTTATTATTTTCAGCCTTTGTCGTGATTACATAGGCCTGCTTGATTAAAGATTACATAATTTCAGAAATCTATTATGATACTAACATACTACTAGAATTTTTGTATTTGTATCTAAATTTTAAAATTTCTCAAACACATGTATGTCATAGAAGCAAGGCTCCATACTTTATTTGGTTTTTGAGAAGTGAGTTATAAACAGGGCTGGGGTGTCGGCACAAAAATGTTCCGACACCGACACCTCTGACAGTAAACATGCACAAATGATTTTTTAGAACACATTTTTATTCAATATTTATTACTGAAAAAATTATTTATTCACCAAAAAAGAAAATAATTATTTAATACATTTTTTTAAATTTAAAACTAATAAATTATGAGCAATGAGGAGGTTATTGCCAACACCGACACTTCCTAAAACTGCCGACACTGACACCTCATCCCTGATTATAAATCAGCCCATATTTTCTCCTAGATACAATATGATAGGAGATCGTTTCATTCCTGGAAACTTATTTTGTTTTAAAAATAAAGAAAATTAAAATTAAGTGTTCAGTATGAAAATAAAGTAAATAGAAAAATACATCATCAATTTTTCAATCTATGAATCACTTTTATTTTTTTGAAGACATGATAACTATTAAATGAATAGTGATTTAAATGATACATTTAGTTTAAGCAGCAGTTATTGAAGACTGTCAAGAGTGAATGATATTGTGCATTTCACATTTTTCAATAATAAAGGATTCTGCGCCTTTTATTGTCATAAAAATTATAATGCAAACATTAAATTTAATGATATTTATGTTTCTCGCTTGAAATTAATGGTTGTAATTGATTTTTATGACAATTTTCTGATTTAGTCTAAACTTAATTGTTTATTCATTGTATTATTTCACTTTTATGTAAAGATCTGTTTAATTTTCTTAAGGAAACTTGATATCTGGTTTCATAAAATTGGCTAAATCTATAAATTCTTGAAATTTGGGAATTTATAGAATAGACTAGTATGAAATATCAAGAAAGCTTCATTACATAAATTCATTAAAATAACACAAGAAATCACAACACGCACTTGAAGCAGGATAAATACACTATTTTATTATTAGATATAATAAACACTACATATACTAATAATACAATTGTTTTCCGGAAACGTCTTTGGCCTACTATAGCCCTCCTCAGCCGACTTTCCGGAAACGCTTTCAGCCTATTATGGCCCTCCTCAGCCAGTAATCTCAAGCAAGTGACTGCTTCAAGTGCTTGTTGTGATTTCTTGTATTATTAGAAGCAGCAGAATTTAGTTGTTTATAGTCATTAAAATAATTTTATAGTATTTAATATAATGGATAAAGATTTACATACGAAAAAATATATCGTACAGATTTAGCAACTGCAGTTCTTAATACAGGAATACCTCGATTATCGCGGTTTCGATTATTGCGATTCTCGATTTATCGCGGTTTATAATTTGATACCAAAATTCGAGTTATTGCGCTCAAATTTGAATTATCACGGCCGCAAGATGTAGCCTACTACATATGCAACCAGAATTACATTTAGTTTGAGTCATCACTCTCCAAGTAGTGCTTCGTTTTTATCCGATAGTGCCTGCTCACCATTCACCAGTAACTATCCACCTCTACTTTGAAGTACATGTGGACATTTATTTCTCTTCTTATTTACCCCTACAGTGAATGCTAAAAGAAACAAGGATGATATTAAGGCTACAGCTATCAAGAAGAAACGTAGAGTGATCAACTTAGAAAATTACTTTTACCTTATACATAAAATTTAATTAATATATTTGGAAAATCCTTGGCAGTGATCACCCGTTTTACTTACCTTATACATAAAATTTAATTAATATATTTGGAAAATCCTTGGCAAGTGATCATTATTTTACATGCATTATTTATCCCGATTATCGTATATTTTTCGTGGCAACATTAACCGCGATAATCGAGATATTCCTGTACATTTAATATTATAAACTATAAAAATACTAAATTTCAAATAAAATGTTAATATAGTTTATTAATTTTTTTGCAGTATTATTTTATCATTTATGCTTTGTTTTATATACGTTTCATTTTATATATAAGCATAGGTTTATATGTATATAATATATATATATATATGACATATTTGTAACTGTAGAAAGAATCAAATTAAAAATGTTTATGTAAGTTTATACATTTATATTAAGAGAATTGGTTACTTTTTATTTAAGAATGTTTATATATAATGATATATTATAGAATTTTACAAATATTTAAATTTTAAAATGAAAATTGTTTTAATGAAATGTGTGATTGTTCAAAATAGAAATGTTATTTTAAGATTACAAACTACTTTGACTAGTTTTAAGTCTCTTAAATGATACTTGGACAAATAGCTTTTAGTTTACATGTTTACAACAGATATTGATCTAATTTACTCGGATTTAAATAATTTGTATCATAATGAGATAAATGTTATAAAAATTTTTCATGTTAAAAAATATTTTAAATGTTTTTTTTTTTTTCCTTTTAGTTTAGATCAATATCTGTTGTAAACATGTAATTTACTCGGATTTAAATAATTTGTATCGTAATGAGATAAATGTTTTAAAATATTTTTCATGTTAAAAAATATTTTAAATGTTTTTTTTTTTTTTCTTTGTATATTTTGTAACTCGTCTATCTCAAGTTCTCATAGCTAAAATTAATATCATCGATATCAATCTTAAATAGAATTTATAATATAAAATTTCTTCCATTTAAGATAATGCAATAAATTTCTGAAAAGTTTCACAGTATTTATTCAGACCAAAGATGTTCTGCATCTACTAGTCAAAATATATTAAACATATTAAAAATTTTGAAATATTCTGATTAACATTCCTCCATTATGATCACTTTCCAAATTCTTCTTTCAGATAAAACTTCTGCATTTAAAATAAAACAATGATCCAATAATGTGTTAATAACATCCATTAAATTGTCCCATTTTAAATTGTAATGGGAAATGTAGCAAAACTTTGGGCTTCCACCTACAAAGTTTCTGTAAAGTTTGATAATTTCTTATATTTAATGTATTTCTGTATGAATTAATAACTGTTTTTAAGTTTGTTTAAAATTTGTTGTATCATTTGCCTAAGACACACCTTCACATTAGTGAAAATATATATATATATATATAGCTTGTCCGTTGAATGTCGTGTGGTATAAATTTTGACGAATGTGTGGGGAAAGGGAAATAACCAAAAAAAAGGAGAGAACCTGTATAATGCCTGCTATTACTGCCATTACTGGGTACTTTAAGATTTCTGCAGCTAGTCATTTGTTATCTTGTTGTGAATCTTTGAGATGTAACTTTCCATTTGTATAAATAAAATTGTGAAAATTTCAGTTGTAAAATCAGTTCTGAAGTCAAGTAACAAAAAAAAATTTAATACAAATGTTACAAATAAAATTTATTTCAAGAAATTAGTAATTAACATATACACCTATTAACCCATCCCATTTTGCCAGTAAAAAATATTTGACAAATTTTGATTAGATAAATATTCTTTTTTTTTTTAAAAAAGCATATTTTCTATTATTATGAAGTTGTACTTGTCTGCAGTTATAAAAATTATTATTATTCCGAGTTTTTAAAATATCTATTTACCGAATCTAAATTATACAATCCACCGTATAATTACATAAAAGAGGAATTCGTCTTCCTTTCATACTTAAAAATCTTATATCACAGAGCCTTTCTAGGCAATAATCACTCGATATATTTTATTAGTGGCAATGAATTATAAACATCCTATTAAAGAATTTAAATTTGCAAAGCTCTTCGAAAGATTAAAATTACAAAAATTACATTATAATGCCTAAATTAATTTTGAAAAATATTTTAATATAAAAAAATGAACGGCAGTTTCTCGAAATTATTTTTAGCTAACTTGAACTGTTAATGTTACTAAACCGTCTGGTAATTTCTTCATGTAATTCCAAGCTTCTGTCCTGGTCATGTTATTGAGAGATTGGCCATTGACTGATATTAATTCGTCTCCTGCTTTTAATGTACCTTCTCTATCTGCTGCTCCACCTGAAAAAGGAAATAGAAATAAAATGCTTACAAAAGTGATAAACATGAAAAATGTTTATTTTAAATCATGTTATGTATATGTAATGACAAAAAATATTTATCAAAACTTGATATTAAATTTAATTATAGAATATATAGTTATAATATTTAAAAGTACAGATAAAATCTCAGTTATTTGATCATCGATTATCCAACTTTTGCTTTAACCAACCATTGGATGCTTGTCAGAAACTTATGACTTATACATGTAAGAATCCATCTAATCCATGCACTAAATTATCCATTCAGGTTCATCATATCTGATTTTTGTCAAGTTTATCACCAGAAAGATGAACATGGATTATGTCATAACTATTGTAAAGAAGTATATTATCAATTATAAAAGATTAAATTTCTAATAAATTGGAATTTCAAAAGATTTCATTGAAGAATGAACAATAATATATCAAAATTGTCTTAATATACTTGCTAATCTCCTCTGACGAGTGTCGGAGGAGAATAACCTATAATTACAATGATTTTGATTAGGATAGTATTTATTATAGTCTACCCTGATATTTCTTATCATTCCAAATTCTTAGTTTTTTGACCAACTCCTCTTTCCCAATTATAATAGATAATTGAAGTTTCACTACATTTATTGTGGAAATTGTATCTATTTTCAATATTTATATCACTTAAAAAAATTTTTGATTTTAACTTAAACTTAAGAACAAACAACTGCTTATACTGGATATAATTTTTCGTAAAAAAACAGCACTAAATAGCATCAAAGTTCGTAATATTTACTAAACATAAAATGCTAACGTTTTTGGCTACATTGCCAACATCAGGCACATTCTAAATCGAATATTCTACAAAAAAGGTCAAGAAACGGTTTATTTTTTTTGTAGAATGTTCGATTTAGAATGTGCCTGATGATGGCGATGTAGCCGAAAACGTTAACATTTTATGTTTAGTAAATATTATGAACTTTGCTGCTATTTAGTGCTGTTTTTTACCGAATATCAACTTAAACATATAATATATGAATTTTATCTAAACATTTATAGCAATTTATTTACAAATTTTAGAAAAACTCAAAATTTTTAAATATTACAATAGTAGAATGGTTTAGCAACAGATATACGGTAAAACTGTAATTTTACTATATAGGTATATATGCTAGCAAGATAATGGAGTTTTCATCAAAAATTCTTCTGGTTATTAATTGATATTTATCATTGAATGTCAGAAATAAATTTGTAATTGATTCAATTGATGGCATACAGAATGCTGTGAATTCAGTATTTTTGGGTTTGGTGCAGAGTCGGGGAGTCGGAGGTTTTTGGGTGGAGTCTGAGTCGGAATTTAAACTGGTCGGAGTCGGAAAAAAACAAACGACTCCCAACTCCTTAAGTCCCTATTTATCTAGAGCTAGAGTTATACAGTATATATCATTTCTAACTATTTAATGCTAATGATAGTAAATTATGAATAATATCAATTATCTAAATTTACTAAGCTTAAAAAGTTCATAAATAGCACAAAAAGCAGTATGTACGTATATAACTTTAATATACAAAAACGTTTTCGATACAATACATATCCTCTTCAGTTGTATAAACATTTACAGATATAAAGAATACATGTGTTCTAGAACATAATACTTTAGAACAAAACATTCAAAATTTAACAAATTTAAAAAACTTATAAATTTAAAATTTAAACTTAAAAATTGTTAACATATTCAAAGAGATAAAAGACAAAAAATTAAAATAAATACTCTAACACAGAAGAATCAAAATATACCAGCAATCGGAGTGCAAAATTAAACAGTTATAAGTTCGATCTAATGGCATACTGCCAAGCTGCACTTACTCCCTCCTCCTGACGTATGTTAATTATTTTATCAGTTCGGCTATGCTTGACTATTAGTAATTTCTCCATTAGGGGCAAGTCTTTCTGGTTTCTTACGCTCTTAATCACTCTTGCATTCTGCCAAAGTACTTCTGTATTCTTTTCAAAAACTCGCTGCGCCAGGGCGGTGCAAAGATTTCCTTTACGGATGTTGCCTTTGTGCTCATTTAATCTCTGTTTGAAATTCTGGGCAGTGGCGCCAATATAGGTTTCCACTTGGTTATCTTCTAGGTTTTTTAGAGGCACTTTATAAACACCTGTCTTGAAGTCCTCTTTCCTCTTAGATTTATCATTACGGATAATCCCAAATATTGTGGGGGCTCTGCGGAAGGTACTGTTCATATTAGCCGTTCTTAAAGAGGATTTGACTGCTTTACTGCTGTGTAGTCGGTA